>JANHFT010006088.1:55876-67576 GCA_032467955.1 Pseudoxenodon macrops | reverse complement strand
GGTTGGTTTGGCATGATTTGTTTTTAATAAACCCGTGTTGGCTGCTGGTTATTACTTTACTCGTTTCTAGGTGTTGGAAGATCTGTTTTTTTATTTACTGGGTGATATTTTTTCTGAGTTCAATCACCTCACATTTTGGCTCTTGTGAGGAAAACAAAATAGAACAGGTGATGTTAGGTATGCCACCTTAGGTTTCTTAAGGAAAAAATTGGATTAAACAAACCAGATAGTTTGCATTTACTTTACAGAAAGCACTTACATTCTACTTAAGATACAAAAAGAAAGAAAGAAAAGGAAATAATGTTTTGCTGTTACAAATCAAGTCCAATGAAAATACTATATTTGCAAAGAAAACATCAATTTTGGAAAGAACAACATCCAGAATCAGAAATAACTGAACTGAGGCTAGCAGATCAACACTGATTTATAATATGAAATAAAATACGAAGTAGAATTGGAAGAACTGCAAGCTTAAATGTGCTCTGGGACTTTAAAATGCAAAGGCAGCCTGGACCCAACAATTGTTGATAAGAAAGGCAATATAGTCTAGATAGTAAGTATTATAATACCTGGAGAAGAAAGAGAAAAAATGGAGAACAATATAAGGATTTTCAAGTAGAAGTATACTTGCAAATCCTTGTATTATTATTATAGCAAAAGAAAGCAAATGTAGCACCAATAATAATAATAGACACCTTAGCATCTGGAGTCCAGATCCAGAATGTATGATCAACCTTAATATAGATGCTGGGATTTCATTCAAAGCAGTGCAGTCCTGTGGAACAGCTCTCTGATAAGAAAAGCATGAAAACACAGCACACTGACGTAGTCATGAAGTCTAGCAGCAACCATGCTTAAAGAACTACCCAAGCAGAACTCATCAGGTTGCGTGGACTTATTTGGAAAGCCTTGCTAGGGACTCAAGTTACCCCCTTCTAGGACAATTTTGAAGTTGCATACAGTAGTTAGTAACAAATGGAAATTTTGCAGGAAGAGTAGAAAATCCGTTTGACCAAGCATAAGAAGAAAGGAAAGGGGGTCATGGAAAGGAGACTATAATATATAACACCACTTCTCTAACTGTGTTTTAATATGGTACGGTTATTATTCTTTTATTGGTATAGAATTACCGTAGAATTCAAAATTTTATTATTATCTTCATTATTTTACTTTTTTGGAATAATCATAGTTTTTATTGTCAGGTTTTCATTTAATAAAAAATAAAAATGACTTCTGCTTTGTTATGAATTTAGTTACATGATTTTTCTTGTAGGGTTCTTAGCTACCTCATATTTCTGTTCCTTAATAATCACACACACACAAAAAAAAGATGGAGATTAAGAAGAAGAGGTTTGCCAGTCCTTTTTAACTGATTTTTTGAAAATTTCATACAAGGCTTAAAGAGAGTTTGGTATGTTATAGCATGTTTAGGTAAACAGAGAATCTTTTCAAAAACTGAGCTTAGTTTTATCATTTTGATGAATTCCTCTAACGTATTTGCTCAGGAAACATCAGCCAAATTGGCAAATCCATTCCTTATTATTGCCTTCATATTCATATATGAAAATGCTCCTTCTGAATCACCATTCAAAGCTGTTCATCTACTAATAATATGACTGGGCCACAAGGTGCAGTAAATGATCTGCAAGTTTTAACAATTGCCGCTGTGCAGAAATATTTTTGCTGGCTTCTACACATGTTTGATGAAACCTAGCATGTCCTTACACAGTCCATCACAAAAGTCCCTTTTGCATGTGATATGCTTCAAGGTGGTGGAACTGTAGCTGATGGGTATTTAGGCAAGCGCCATCACATTTTAATGGCACAGTTAGATATTTATGAAAAGAGGTGCATTCAATTTTATCTCAGTAGTATAGATCAATTTTCAGGACAGAGTTCCTAACAGTGTATTCATAGGCTAGGTACAAAACCAATTTTATCTGCTTCACTGGTGTGTGAACTGTATAAGAAAAGACATCTTTTTACTCTCTGATAGCTTATCTTCCTTGGTGACCATTTATGCATGCTTTTGTAAATATACATATTTTACAGGCGAAAAAAGCTCTTTAAACTATCCTTTGAGATGACCTTGAAAGAAGAACATTTGAATCTTCCAGGAAATTAGCAGCAAAGTGTGTTTGGGTAATGATCGGTGGGGTGAGAAATGCCACTCAAAGCAGTAGAAATCATTGGTGCAGCCGGCTATTTAATAATATGGGTCTCTCATAAAGGCAGGTTTTGATGAGGAAGTATAAAAGGGGTGGAGGCGGGGCAGTAGAATTAGCATTCAACTGTAGAAAATGTTCTGCAAAACTGAGAAAGCTCTAAAATGTTTCTCCCCACAGATCAAGGTTGTTTCTGAAAGAAAAAATAATGAAAATAATCAAGAAAAATGCAGATGATTTCAGCTTCTACCCATCATAATTCATATCTCTATGTGAAAATAAAAAAGTTTTTCTAAGTGATAACCGCTTATTTAAAAAATTAATATATCTCTTATTCTTTAAAGTTCCCAAACTTTGTTTCTATTTTTTTCCCAAGCTAATTTAAATTACAACTCGGTCACCACTATGGTTTTCTATTTATTTTTTGTTCTCATTCATTCATTCTCATTGCATAGGCATTTCAAAGCAGATTCTAAGAATAATTCCATACACTTCCATCACCAGATGTAAGTCTATAGAAGTGTCCCATCTCTTAGTAGGTCCCTTACTGTATCCTTGGTTCTGCTTTTACCCAATAAAGATCTGGAGATACAAAAGCTGCTTGTTAAAAGCAGAACAGAAGCAAAAACAAACGTTGCCTATTCAGTGTATTCCATAGGTATATAGGTATGCAGTGTGATTTCATAACCAAGGGCAAACAATAAATTTACCCAAGGAGTAAGTCACTATCACCTGTACAACATAAAATAACACAGATTGTAAATACAATTGTTTCCTGGGCTGAAATGAACGTATCCTCAAAAACGACAGTTCTGTGTAAATGACAATTATGAGCTATATCTCTATCCAACCAAGATATTGAGTCCATTAATTGCAACTAATTTATTAACACAGTTTCTGTACTGACCTAATCTCATGATTTATACAGATTAAGTTATTCTCTCTATTTTTTCCAGATGAAGAAAGAGAAAAGTCAATTCTATAACAAAGTACACCATATAACATTACAGAGAATAGTTGTTTTTAAAATTAATACTCAATGGCTAACTCTCTTAACGTGTTGTTTGCATAATAATTTGTTTTACAGGGCTATCTTTATTTTTCTCTTTCAGCATTTGGTTTTTCTGAACTTCCAATTAGATATCCCTCTCCTCCTTTCTCATTTCAGCTTTCCCTTCTATGACATTTTATTTATTTGTCTGTATATTTGTTTAGTCAATTCCTAAAGCCACCCATCCCAGCCAATGAAAAAATGGCACAAAATAAATGGATATAAATAAGCAAAACATAGCCATAAACACCTAAAATGAGTACATATAAATGGGGACAGTAGGACAGGGATGGTAGGCACGCTGGTGAGCTTATGCATGCCCCCTTAGGGACTTACTTACATTACTTCTCTAACTTTTTTAAAATTCTGCATAAGAGTGTAGCTATTAGGACAAACATTACGTTCAGAAATGAATTATTCTAGAAGAAATAGCTATAGAGGAAAAAAGGGAACAGTGCAAGCTAAAATATATATTACAGGAATTAGGAACAAAAATACTTTTAGAATTAAAATGAAAATGGGATCAACCAATTTAAGAGGAGAGAAAATCAGAAAAGGGGGACAGTGGAAATTGACTGAGTCAGCTTTCCTTATTCTCTACCAGTGGTCCTGAATTTCTTTGCTAAGTTGTGAAGGGGGAGAGGGTGTCCATTACCCTGCAACTCTTCTTTCTTTCTGATCTTTAAACCCCTGGTTTGGGGAGACATTATTTCCTGCCTCTTGCTTCTTTCCATTTGTCTCCCAAGCTTTGCTACCCTCTTACTGAAACAAAGAAGAAAATCACTATATTCTACTGTTGCAAAGTATAGCAGTAGCAATAGCAGTTACACTTATATACTGCTTCATAGTGCTTTTACAGCCCTCTCTAAGTAGTTTACAATGTCAGCATATTGCCCCCAATAATCTGACTCCTCATTTTACTGACCTCAGAAGGATGGAAGGCTGAGTCAACATTAAGCCAGTCAGAATTGAACTCCTGCAGTGAGCAGTGAGTTAGACAGCTCACATAGTGACGCAGCTCCAAAGTATGGAGGCATCTCAAAATTAGATGCAGCCTGACAAGAATAGTTGCCAGGTGAAGCTAAACTTTCTTTGCAATTACTAAACATTATTTCTTTCTTTTTCCCTTCCTTCCTTCCTTCCTTCCCTACCCCATCCCTTCCCTACTCACTTCAACCACATCTGGTTTTATTCCCTTTCTCACACTTCCTCTTACTTCTACTTCCCCCTTTTTCTGTTTCTGATGAAAGGTAGCAGGGGAATGTGTGTTCGCACTTGTTTAATTTGGCTTATAAAAAAAACAGAACTGTTGATACATGCAAGGAGAAATCAATTATATTGGACCTATTTTACAAGCAGTTAATTTTGATTGATTTTTTATTCATTCAATTAATAAAAATTAGGTTGTTTTTGTGAGAGGGACAACCCTGGACCTTCCTTTTTCTTGGAATGTGACTTTTGACAGGCATATACTGTATGCATACAAATCTATAAACACACATGCATATTCTTTATGTAGAAAACAAAATATCTCAGTTACCGCTGTGGTTGGTACCCTGAGGTTGACTTGGTTTGGGGAAATAGATCATTACACAAGATACGTTGCTTATCTATTCATTCTTTTGAGGGAAAGGAAGTAGAATGTAGGATGTCTTCTTTTTGCAGATAATTGGTACCAGAGCATGTAAAATGAACAAAACTTTCACAGTGGATTGGTTCCAGATATGACATTTCTTAAATAACTAAAAACCTTGGGCGGTGTCTCAACTCATCATTGTAGTTGACTAGCATTTCTGTTTCCTTCCTTTACTCCTTTCTTTTCATTAAGACAAAAGTGGCTTGTCTTGAGCTTTTTTTGTTTGTTTGTTTGTTTGTTTGTTTGTTTGTTTGTTTGTTTGTTTGTTTATTTATTGTCATTGTACATATATGCAAAATATACCCATATAGCAAAATTCGTATTTCGCTGTATGGGTATACCCATGAAGCCTACAGTATAAACAAGCAATAGGAAGCCTGATCTTACTTGATTTCTAGACCCAGACACGGCTAACTAGATGTTGCCATCTGCTGCAACTAAACAGGCTTCACACATTAAATGGTTGAGTCTTATACACTTGTCCCATTGATCTCATTGGTATTTAACAGTATTTAGAGAGGCAGTTTGTTGTAGCATGTAAATTGCTGGGTTAAAAAGTGAGAGACTCTTATAGACATGAAAGCTGGCAGAGGGACATTTGGCCAGTCATTCTCTCTTAGCTCAATTCATTTCACTCACCTGTCTTGTTGTTGTAGAGAGAAAAGGCGGTGAGTACAAAATAGTTGTACAAAATAAGGGAGGATACAAATATAATTAATAATAATTCAATGCTAATTTACTGAGCTCAGGAATACAGTCTTCCGTTACATATTCTGTCAATTCTCATGCATAGAGATGCCACATGAAAGAGATTTCTTTGTTGAATACTGTTATTTGAAAACTAATCAGCCTATATCTTGAAAAACCCCAGCATATTTATTTGCAATTTATTTTTTGAGAAGAGAACTGGAAATTCTCTTTGCATATTATTACTTTCATATGCAATTTATACAATTTATTTGAAAAATGCTATGAAGTGTCATGCTCTCTACCAATGTGCATTACATGACAACAAAAATAAGAATTGCATTCTTTAGTCACATTTTTCCCAAAAACCATGCTTGAGTTGATTATAGAGTTTTCTAAAGAAGAAAAAAACAAGGAAGGGGGAGCATCTTCCCCTTTAAAATTTGTGCTGGCTTTAAACTGGCTGGAGGGTTGTTTCCTTTGCTTCCTTTGCTGGGGTAGGAGTGAGCTAAGGGGCTCTCTTGGATCATTTCCCTGCCACAAAAGAAAGAAAGTCCTATCCAAACTGGCTCAGAGCCGGCTGGAGAAGGAAGAGGAAGTTGGCTGTAGGGTTGCTTCCTTTGCCTGCCAAGGGGAGAAGAGCGATTTGGACTGGTTGGGCACTGATTGGACTAGTTGGGCACCAGCATAGCTTCTCTCTCTTTTTAAGTTTTATACCCCAGATATAAGACCTGATGGCACCCACTGGTCTTCACTTAATGCAGATATTCAGTTATACATTTCTTTTTTGTTGTTGTTGTGAATCGTATTGCATTGAGCAAACTAAAACACATTCATTCAATTAAACTGTATTCACTCATTTATAAAATTGATATCACACCCACCCACCCCCTTGAATGTTTGCAAAATGTCCAATGTAGCCTTCAGACTGAAATGTTTAGAGATCTCTGCCCTCTACCATTCTGGACAAATGGCTGCCCAGTCTCTTGAAAACTACCAGTGATTAAGCACCCACAACTTCCATAGGTAAATATTGAAAGAGCAACTGCTTCATACATTGCCTTGAGCTCTTGGCCTTTAGCAGAACAAAAATATAATTGCTGAATTAATAAGCATTTACTTAGAATAAAATAGCTTCAGGAACCAAGGGCCACTATGGCTTTAGAAAAGAAAGGGAGAAAATACTCACTTTTCAGGAGATATTTCTGTCTTGTCTATATCCTTCTTCAGTGTTAAGCAAAAATTTATAAATGAACATATTTCAAATCATACGCCAGTTGAAGATAAAGGGGCCTGTCCTTGTAAATCATTTTTTCTAATTGTTACATATTCATAAATCATTTGCCATTTTAAACAGATCTTCCTGCATGTTGTTAATGTCACCCTTCTACTGAGAGTAACACTGACTGAAATACAGAATCAACTGAGACTTCATACTGTACAGCAATCCAGAATAGAAGACCTTTTAGTTATGGGTATTCAGTCTTAAAGCTGTCCTGATCTCAGCAGGAGATTCTGCTAAGACATATTTACAAGATGTCTGGTCAAAGTAATTATACAAATCATGGAGTGAAACAAAAACAAGAAATAACACATATTCTGCCAAATATATATATATATATATTTGGATTTTACTTTATTTGTACTATTTATACAATGTTCAACATTCAGATTTTGGAAATACTTTCTAAACATACTGTACAAGGTAGTGAATTAACAAGAGTGATATAGACTAGAATTCTAGATTAAAATTAAAATTTTCTGGCCATCTCTTATTTTGGTATTTTTTGGTCAGGTTTGACCCTTCCTGCACATATTTAGTACAAAGTGTATATCACAACCTTGACAATTGTAAGATGTGTACATTTCAATTCCCAGAACTGAATTCTGTAAGTAGAAGTCCACAAATCTTAAAGCTTCCAAGGTTGAGAAATGTTTATCTAGTGTAATCCAACATACATGGAAGTTTGCATGTGCAGCCTTTTCTGAGTTGGTGGCCCTATCTAAATTTATATATGCTCTAAAATTGTTAGTTTGGAAATGTATTTAGCATCCTTTAATGCTTGGAACTCCTGGGCAGGATAATTCATAGGCTTAGCATAGAGGTAATAAATTATCAGAATCTGTTGCAATATGCAACAGAAACATGGACACTGTTTTCTCTGCATGATGAACAGTTACATCTGATAAGCAGCAATTAAGGCCAGCAGGGAACAATTATATTCTGTACTTTGCAGGACACTGTTATCACACAAAAGTATATTTTTGCATGATACTATGATAGCAGTTCATATCATTGCCTGAGCATCTAAACAACATATAACGAACAAGTCTATCATATTGCAAGAAATTATTTTAGAAAAGCACATTTGGGACAACCATGACCTGGATGATTGAGAATCACCATAGACATTTCTTGGTTTAATTTTTTAAGTTATATCATTCTTTATTATTCTTCCAAAATATACACCAAAATTGATCATGTCTCCATTTTTAAAAAAACAGCAATGATTTTTACTGCTTATTTACTTTGTGGTCATAAGTTCTACTTTTCAGAGGACAGGCATCTTTTGAAGCACAGTCCTAAGACTGCTTTCAGTTTGAAAACATCACGTCTGATGTAATCTCTTTAAAGATAATGAAAAACAAGAAAGAAGAGCAGGAATGGCTTTAAAAGTGATCACTGGCAGTTATGGTAGTGGCTCAGCTTTTGTCTCCCATATGTTGAGATGTGTTGCATTCCAATATAATTTGTAGTAATTATTTCTAACTATTAGAGCCAGTTTGGTGTAGTGGTTAAGATACAAGGTTAGAAATCTGGAAACTCTGAGTTCTTGTCCTGCTTTAGGAACAAAGCCTAGGTGACCTTGGGCCAGGCAGTCTTTCTTAGCCCATGGAAGGAGGCAATGGCAACCCATGTTTAAAAAAACATGCCACGAAAGCTGCAGGGACATGAATAAGCATTTGCCAGGATTCAGCAATGTCTCAAAGGCACCCCTCCCCAAATAATCTAACTATAATGCCTGTATCTTAAATTAACAGATACATCTATTCTTGCTGGTGTATTAAGAATTTATCCAAAAGAAAATACTCTTTGACAATGCTATACATTTTTCTTTTGGTTTAAATGTATACCCAGCCTGAAATACTTTTTGGTTCTTATACTTACTAGTTCAGTGCTTCAGCTTACAGGATGGAGGCCTGTTCTTTCCATTCCTACACGTCCTTTATGAAATAGGCTTGTGAGATGATTGGCTGATCTAAATGGTTCTTCTACTTCATGAAAGATGATGGAAGCTTATGCAAATTTGGGCATCATCTCTCTCACATCTCATAGAGTACCCACCTCATATTTGATCCACCACATTTTTGGTGGATATTGTGCTGCTTCCCTAGTTTGCATATGAGGGTGCCTAGCCAATAAACTTCTCATATTTGTCACTTCACATGACACTATGATTACTCTCTGTCTCTGTCTCTCTCTCTGTCTCTCTCTGTCTCTCTCTCTCTCTCTCTCTCTCTCTCCATTTTACTACATTCAGATTTTTTCCCCAAATTCTACAAAACTGTTGCTGTTTAATATTGATTGTTGCAGACAAATTTCACTCCAGTTCGTAAATGCAGATCTAATTGCAATCCATCAACTGGTGTATATTGGCCTAACTGGAAATACTTTTTATAAGAGAAAAGGGGGGGAACCTCACTTCATAAAGAGCATATCAAGACTCCAGCTGTGGCTAATGTGCATAAAAAATTCAGCCTGTCAGATCTTCACTTTTCTAATTCAGTAATCTAAATAATTTATTTGACATTTTAGCTCAAGATGACCTTTCCAGGCGGAAAAAAATTACTGTTTTAAACTTTTAGCAAGTGCAGCCACTGCAGCAGAATGTTGGTTGAAACCTGCATTTTCCCAGACGAGCAAAGGTTAATCTTGTACAGCTCAAACACATCTCTGACCCTTTTAAACAAGTTCACCAAATGTCAGTTAATTTTTTAAAATATAATTTAAATTAGGTTGTAATATTTGTGTATAACTAGTTCCCTAATTTCCTAAGTCTGAGGTGTTGTTTCTTATGCACAGAGAGCACCTGACATAAAATTTAGATTGGAAGGATATAATGAAATGGTTTGTCTTGTGCAAATCATGTTGTTCTAAGAACTAACCATCATAAAGCATTGTTTGAGAAACAAAATTCAAAATATAGCGTGATAAACATGATTAAAAAGTTAGTTCCAGTGGCAACATGTATGTATGGATCAGAGGTGGATACCAGTTCTATCTGGTTCTATAGAGTAGGTAGTAACTCCGTGATGTCACGGAGCCAGTTCTGCCGCTAGCTCCATGGGCGCCACCATCTTGGATTTTGCTTCTGCGCATGCGCAGAAACTAGTTTTTGACTGCTGCATGCGCGCTGCAGGTGCAACCCTGAGCAAACTGGCAGTAAGAAGATTCAGAACCCACCTCTGGTATGGATACGAGACTCTCAAAACCTGTGGAAATAAGGCCATGAGCTATATCTAGAATGTAATAAGTGTATTCCCTGCTATCTTTATAGGTTACATATTGCATTGGTTTCTTAGAAATTTTATTATAAAATGATAATATAGATAATGTAATTGTATTATAAAATAAATATAAAATATTGTGAAATATTTTCTTTGCAAGTTGCCATTTGTTTAGCTAGCTTTGAACTTTTAAAAAAAATAGACATTCTGAGATATCATCTTTTCTTCTTTTCACGTAATAAGATATCATCGTGATTGTAGATATGTTCTTGGTCTTCCACTTTAGAAATCCATTGAAAATGCAATACTGAAATTCCAGTGTCCCTCCTAACCCTCACCCCAGTCTTCACCATTAGTTTTTTGCTTTTGGTTTTAAAGGGAAAGAAATTGGTTTTTAATCTCCAGCCTAGCTATATGTTCAAAGGCTAATTATAATTAGAACTCTCTGGATCTGCATCAAACTGAATGGTGAGGCAATATCAGTATGGATGAAAAATACACGTTTTAAATCCCCTTTTTTCAGGTAGTCTTCTCATTCATTTTGCCTCTCTCAGCCTCCTACTTCAGCTTCTTTCTCAATAAATTAAAAACCAATGACATCACAATGTTCTAAATTGCTTGAATAGGAAGTGAAGATAAGAGAACCCCTAATTCGTTTCCTGTTCTGATAGCATAAACTTTTTTGGCTAGAAAAATACCAAATGTCATGATTTAAGACAGCATTCCAGTGCCTTCTTCAGATGTTGTTCAGTGGCCTCTTTCAACTGAAAATGAGTAAAAGAGTTTCTCCCTGGTTTGATCTGAAAACAAAGGGAAATTTAGCATAAACCCTAAAATAAGCATAACAGAGGTTTAAACAGAAGGGCTTTATTAAGCCCATACTTCCCCACCCTCCCTGCTGCTGAAAAAATATCAAAAAGCCTATCTCTGCCCTAATGTGCTATGATACACACTTTGTATCATAGCTGCAAAGTTGTTGTTGTTGTGGTATAAATTATTTCCCATTCACTCATTTACTAAACAGAATTCTATCTGATCTTTTTCTCCAACAATGTACTCATTTACTTACTGTACTTTACCTAACTGACTTTGGCTTATCTCAGAAAGCTAGATAGGGATAAATCTGATTATTAGTTTAATGAGTTATAGATTATTCTGAGAAGTTGAAAAAAAATATATCCTGGGGGGGGGGAAACAGTGGCAAACCATCTCTGTGATGTTGCCAAGGAAAATACATGGATATGTCCATGCGGTTACCAGAAGGCAGTAAATATTTTTATACTTCCGTTCCATGAAAAAGCCACCAAGCTGGTATAAAACATGTGAAAACATAATGCTGTAAAATATTCTTAAAAACCACTACTAAAATTATCCTGACATATCAACGTTAAAAATAGATCATTATAAAATAATTTTTTTAAAGTTCTGCCTTAACACTTCTTTAAAAAGCTGAAGGAATAGGGTTAATCCTAGCTTATAAAGAGATGATATGCTACTGTTTAGGTCCAACACCAGAAAAAGCCTTTTATTGATCTTTAGCAAACAGTCCTCTCTGGCTGGCACCAGCCTCCAAAGATCCCCTTTTGGTGATGCTGATAATTGGATAGCCCTACATTTTTAAGGTGAGACAGATGTCAAGATCTTCAAATAGC
>JANHFT010006088.1:36397-49742 GCA_032467955.1 Pseudoxenodon macrops | reverse complement strand
CTTCCAGTGATGAAGCTCCCACAACTTCTGAAGGCAACTTCTGTTCCATTGGTTGATTGCTCTCACTGTCAGAAAATTTCTCCTTATTTCTAGGTTGAATCTCTCTATATAATTGAACACAGTATAGGGACTGGAAATAGGCTAACCATCTACCCACCCATAAATGTAATACTTTATATTTTAAATTCAAAATCCATAGAGACAGTTGTTCTCATGAAACCGCACAGGTTCATACTCGATCTGGAGGAGTGAATGGGAGACTGCGTCAAGAGATACAAGTGTTGAGTGCAGCCGAAGAGATTTCTATTGTGAGTTGCATTTAGAAACTCATTGTTAGACTGAAGTGCCTTCTCTCCCCACCGTTTCATTTAAGTGCAAGCAATAAAACCACATATTACAATCAATCCCATAGAAGCACACAATGGCATGTTTTTGCATACTCTGTAAATAACTTGGTTTGTAAGTTTATTATGACAGGATAAGAAAGAAAACTCACTGTGTAAAGATTACATTGCAAAACATTATTTGCTTTGAACTGGCATTTTATTTTGTAACTCTTGGAGCATCTCAATATGAAATAGTTGAGGTTGTTCAAGAATATATCCAGTCCTATGCATTTGCAGGATTTCAGCATTGTTTAAGATCTCTCTCTCTCTCTCTCTCTCTCTCTCAACAAATAACAAAAGGAAAAAGGAAAAAAAGCAAGGAAAATGGTCATTCCCCTTTCCATGTGACAATCTCATGGACGCACCTCGTGCATGCACGTGTGCCTCATGCGCGCGTGCATACGTAATAGAAAAAAGCCCTGAAAAATTTCCCCCAAAAAAGGCCAAAAAACAAGATGGTGATGCATGCGCAGTGCCAAAAACTCAGCTTCTGCACATGCGCAGAAGAAAAATAATCTGGAAAAAGTTCAAAAAAAATTCAAAAAAAAAAAAGATGCCAGCGGCCACAGAGCAGAACCGGCTCTGTGACATCACCAGCGGCCTATTACCTACTCGGTAGAACCAGTCCAAACCTGTAGGAACCCACCTCTGACACACACACATACACACATATACACAGTATATATATATCAATGCCACAGAATTAAAACTATTTTATGCAGAACTTTTGGGCCATTTATTGTCTCATGGAGAAATTCTTACCTCCTAGATCCTATTCCTAAGATTTACTTGCACATAATTTCTTTTTAATTTCTCAGGATTTTTTTTTAAAAAAGGGGAGATGATTTGTAACTTTGCAGCTTTCATGTGTTCCATATTAACTAAAAATATAGGTGGAAGTAATACTAACCAATAATTTCTTCCCCTTCTTTATGGAATAGGAAAGAGTGAGAGGGATTAGGCCTCCAGTATCAACAGTCATTGAAAGTCAGGCCCTGAAAGGTTTCTTTGTACTTTCCTTGAGTATTTTGGGTTCAGAAGAAATAGAAATGTTGGGAATTGCTAGCTGTGCAATTCCGTAAAAATCTTGTTTACCATATTGAAATCAGTTTGCTGGGTCTCCGTTTTATCCATTCAGCCATCCATTCTAAGAATCATTAAATTCATCCTGCTAATAAATAATAGAATACCAAAGTAACAAATATCATGATCATTATTTTTAAGTAGGCATTTTAAAATGCAGAAAACATAACTCCCCACACACACACACACACACACACATGTAATCTTAAATCAGTTGGTTCATACAATGTCCTTAAATAACATTTTTTACAAATTAGGGTACATATTTTAACTGCCAGGCTTCCCTCAATGGAATTCATTTAACAATAATGTCCTACAATTCGTTTCGAACCAATATTGTTGTTTTTTGAGAAGTCCTCCTAAGTGGGCAAGTCAAAAAAAAAAAATGAGCAGCCCACTCCCAAATATTACATTCTTTATGCCCGGAAAATAATAAAATCTGGAACCTTGCCATAAAACAGGTTGGCTTTTCATCCACTCATCTCTCCCTGTAGACAATCTGTACCAAATGGTGTTTTTAACAGCCCACCACACACAATGCACATAGCAGACTTTTAGCCTAGCAGGAATGCATGGATTTTAGCCTTTCAGAAAAGGGAGCAGAGACATCATGTCAGGTGTGATGAATAATAGCTGAGTCTAGCCAGAACTGCCATCAGGAACTATGCTCTTGGCTCTGTCAATGATCACCTGCAGTATATTGCTGAGTATCACTGCAGTATTTGGGTCTCTGAAAACTTACAAATCTCTACTGCGTGAATCCCCTGAGGCTGTCGCCATAAATTTCCACTATGCCAATCTATGCCGTTTCTCACTGCTTACCATGCCAGACCTGAGAAATGAATTGCATGATCACAGCAAAGTCTTATGCAATGAGTCCTACCTTCTCTGGCAATTGCTTCCTCTATTTCTTCCTGATACACTTGCGTAGGGACTTTCTGATAAGTACAGTGTATACTCCCATGTTGGCAAGTTCTCCACGCAGATTGACAGCGTTAAAGATTACTTTGACAGTCGTCTCAAGAACCTCTTCATCCTTTCCTTCAGCTGTGAAGCAAAATGCATTGCTTAAAGAAAAAAAGGGGGGGGAAGAAAGAAACAATTATTTTATTTGCAGCCAGAAACATATCTTCTTCTACACTTCCTTGGATAGTGAGGCAATCACATAAAATAAAAATAATGTAATTAACTGGTTGTCTAGGGCTATGTTGTAATTGCAGTCCGTGATTGACACTCAAATTCATCAGTGTATAATATTCTGGTTTCAGGTCTCAGATAAGTTGATGGAGGAATAACAAAAACTGAACTTAATAACAGGGCTTTGATGTAAGGTCTGCCTCATTTGTGTAAAGTAATTAGATAATAGCTCGTTCGTCTGTTTCCTGACTAAAGAAGAATCCAAGACCTCGTTGCAATTTTCTCAACTCAGCATTTTTCTCAACTAACTAGTTTTACCAACGCTGAACTGATGAAGTTGGCTCATACTCTACAATTTCCCTACCTGGCTCCCCGAAATAGTTTCCCTTTGGGATGACAAATGACTGAAACTAAAAACTTATCTACTATGCAAAATGTAGTTCTACCTGGGACTGAAAGATGATCTCATTATTAACACTGTTTGGTTTTAGACAAGTGCCATATACTACATGAAAAGTTCAGTACTGACTTTAGAAATAGGAAGTGCCAAACCATCCCTGTAAACTACACCTATAACTTAGAGGATTTTAGACTATAAGTTCCAAATTGTTTGTTGTATACAATGAATGAGAGAGGCTCTTTCAATCTCAAAATTGGATGAAATGAAATCCTGTACACAGGCACTAAAATAAATAAATGTTCCCATGCATGAAAAATGGTCTAATGTTATCCTGATGTGTTGTGTTGTTAAGGGGCGTGCATAAGCGCACCAGCGTGCCTACCATCCCTGTCCTAATATTCCCTTTTATTTGTATCTTTTCATGTACTCATAATCATGTTTATACTTATATCTGTTATCTAATACATGCTTGATGTAATGTAAAAAATAAAAAAAATATTATCGTGAGGACGTGCGTCATACCGGGGTGAACAATGGCTCCCGTACAAAAATCAGCCCCACAACTCATGCCAGTTTGGCAGTTCGATTCTCACCAGCTCAAGGTTGAGTCAGCCTTCCATCCTTCTGAGGACAGTAAAATGAGAACCCAGATTGTTGGGAGAAATATTCCGACTCTGTAAACTGCTTAGAAAGGGCTGTCAAGCACTGTGAAGTGGTATGTAAGTCTAAGTGCTATATTGCTATTGCTACCATACTCTACTTCTTGTTCAGCATGAAGGTCCCCTGGACAGTCTCCCAGTCTTGTACTTAAGCATTTGATATTCCCTACCTAGATGTGCAAACTTACACCTATCATTTGAACAATATCCTGTTGGCCCTGTCAACGGTAATTTTATTTTGTTTCCTAAGTTGGTGGCATCTGCGAAGGAATACCTGTCCCATTCTTTTATCTGACCTGTCCACAATATTACCAAACCATCTAATCAGTAGAAGAGGTTGAAGTCCTGTTTCATTCTTTCAACACAGAAAACTGTCAAGTGCCTAGTTAGTTAGATACATATCTGTCTATTCCTGTATTGTTTGTTTAAAAGGTTTCAGACTGACGAATTTCCCCATCGCTTCCTATCTGAACCTTTTTAATTGCAGCTGAACTTAGACTGAGCCTTCGCTTGAAGAAAAAAAAGTTGCAATGTACCACCAAGGGCCTGTCACTACCACAATATCCCAATGAAGAATGCTGCAATGAATGAGCAATAATATCATGCCATCATACAAGCAGGAAGAGGTTAGAACGTCTGGCTTCTTTTCCTGTTTTGAGTGGTGGTCTGTCTTATATACCTCATCCATCTTCTTTTCAGCCAAAGAGGGGACATAATTGACTCCTGTTTTGTGGCCTGGCTGATGAATATATTAGAACTAAGGAGAAATTTCCTGACAGAACAGTTAATCAGTGGAACAACTTGCCTCCAGAAGTTGTGAATGCTCCAACACTGGAAGTTTTTAAGAAAAGATTGGACCACCATTTGTCTGAAATGGTATAGGGCAGAGGTGGGATTCACTTACCTTCCCTACCGATTTGCAAATGTAAGCATGTGCAGACCTCATCTGAGCATACTCACGGCCTTCTGTGCATGTGCTGTACTCATGCTTTACATCAGGGTGAGTGGGTGGAGCCTCCCACAGTTGCTGCTACTGGTTTGCACAATCCGGAGAGAACTGACTGAATACCACCACTAGTATAGGGTTTCCTACCTGAGCAGGGGGTTGGACTAGAAGACCTCCAAAGTCCCTTCCAACTCTGCTATTCTATTCTATTCTACAGTACTTCTACTATATCCAAGAAACCCGTCATGCTTTCCATGCCAACCACACATATGCTTTTTAAAACTTTCTTTGATTAACAGCATCCAGCCACAAGCTGTTGTACACCATGCAAGAGCAGATATGATAATAACAAAGGCAAGATAGAAATAATATTGTGTACAATAAATATTTGAGACCAATACATAAGTTAAGAAGAAATGTTTCTTTTAGATCTTCTCATCCTTGATTTTCCTCCCATCAAAATAAGTAGGGGCACAAAAGAAGAAATGTCCAAGCTAGTTTATCTCATGCTTGATCTAGACATTTGATTGGAAATCCTTCCCAGAAGACAAGCAACCTAGAAATAGGATCTTCACCCATGCTCAGATGTCTGGCAAATGCTTTTGTGCAGCTGTACTAAATTATTCACCACCTTCATTAGAAGGTTTCTATATTTAATCCCTTATTTGACGAGTGGCCTAATAGGTTAAAAAGCTATGGAGCATTGTGTTGAGATGTTTAGACTTGTTTGAACAGGTCATAGACCTGGAGGTGGAATGAACACACGGGTGCTATTCAAAGAAGAAAGGTAGTGTTTTACCCTGCTCTATTTTCCGAATGACAATAAATCCGCAAATGATACAAAATTGAAGTAGCTGTTTCAATCACCTTTCTGTGTTTAAGCTTGTCGCCTCCGCAATTTAGTGGCAGAGGAGGGTAGTTTCAAAGTAATAATTAAAAGACAGAAAAATGCAATATGCAATAAAGAAAATCACCCTTGCCCAAGCATTTTTTCTAGCTATATGGCTGATCTGCTACATAGCAGAACCTTAATGTTTGTGTTTGTGTGCTTGTGAATATATACATCCACAATAAGTGTAAGGTATGAGGGGGAAAATACTGTTTAAAAAAAAGGCTGAATAAATAAATATGCTCAAATAGCTGCTGGTTGTTTTTTTTATTGTGATTTCTGCTATTGCTGAGAGTCTTATTATTATATACATTTTAAGAAGCATAATCACTAGGCATGTAAGTGGAAACAAATCCGTTTCCTGGAGAAACCAGCAAATGTTTCAGGCATGATGCATAATTTCTTTTATTTTGCAAGTATTCGTTAATGCTTTGATCTCCCCTTAGCGCACCGTTCTCAATGTGCTCGCCCTTGTTTAAACATATTGCAATGAAGCTGGTGAGTTTAACTTATCTGATTTCCCCAGCCAGAAAATGCCCTGTTATTCTGTGTACTGTTATTCTGTAAATGTTTTCTTGCTGTCATACTTGCCAGACTTTAGAGCCCTGAATCTGCCTTTGGTCACACTATTTGCTCCTCTATGGTCACCTCTGAGAAGATTAACCCTTTCATTAAGAAACCTTAGCCAGGGTCAAACTACCGCCTGGCTCTCGGCTCTAACACCGCTTTGATCTCCCAGCTACGGAGAAATTATTAGCAAATTCTAAGCCTTCCCATGTGATTTGTTTTTGTAAATTTGTAGAAATTATTCCTAATCCTATTACGTGGCCTAGGGCAAACCTGCATTAAATATACAAGCCTTTTTGTTATGTGGCAGATGGATAATAAAGGAATGCTGAATGCAGCCCCATTCCAAGTTATGGGAATCTGGGCACTTCATCAGCATTCACTTAATCCTCTGCCATGGCCTGTGCCTTTGATGAATACTCTCATTTATGACCACTGATGCCACTCACTTAATTTCAGAGCAGAAAAATAATACCTTAAGTGTTAATGTGAATATCTGAGTGTAGGCCTCTCCAGTGAATAATTGTGACATTATCAAGGGAACATCTTCTTATACATTATTCACTTGTATAGAGACCACATTAACCCAAGAGGGAGTAACACGGAAGGAGGGAGAAAGAGCAGAGGAGAGAGAGAGAGAGAGAGAAAGGAAACTTGCAATTTTGTATCTTCCATCCTCTTTGGAAAGTAGACACCGTGCAGACAAAAGTCAGTGTCTTAACCCAAATTCTAGCTGACAGCGCGTATCAGCCCTCACTATATTTTGCTCATTGTGGTGCCAATCTTCTGCTTCACGAATGACATTTTTTCAAAGAAAGAGTGGATTTCCTAGAGACTCTACCCCATGCAACTTCCATCACTTATTATTGAATAGGAAAATGTACCCCTCCATTCTCTTTTCATGCTGTTGCCAGGCAGGGCGTCTGTAAGTTTAGGATGAAAATTAAGACAGCACACACTGGGCTGCTTACCTTTTATTTAATTTATTAAAAATCCTTTCCTTTACTTTTCTGACAAGTTCACTGGTGCAATTTCTTTAAAGTTAGAAAAACTCTGAAATCTCTAACTATCCTTTTCATGATGACCGATTGAAGCAGGACAATGACACCAAAATGTGGTCATTGCCCTCATGTGCTTTAAGATAAATCTTGTTTCTATAAGTCCTGTAATCAAATATATCTTTTTTTTTAAAACTCTATTACACTATAAATCAATTTTGTTGTACAAAATTTCTTCTACTTTGCTCAATATGTTGCACTAAACATATCACAAATCCCTAGAAAACTATTTTCCTCTAAATTTTAGTAAACTTTAGCAAGTTGGTAATTGTGATGTGTGTGTGTGTGTGTGTGTTATTTGTACATACCAAAAATAAATCCAGAGATAAATGGATGGCTGTGTTATAATTTCAGTAAAGAGGATCAAAATCATCAGCATTTCCCAGAAAGAGTTTTAAATTCCTTTCTAGTTAATTCAATATTTAAACATTTTAATCAATACTATAGTGGAGGTGGCAGCACCTGGTTGACTTTGAAAGCTAAGTGAGGTTGAGTGTGATTACTATTTGGATGGAAGATCATTTAGAATCCCATGGCTCTAAACTGCCCTCCGAAGTATAAAGAGCCTTGCAAAACAAGGCAATAGCAAATCACTTCTGTATCAATGCTAAAAATAAACCTGCTTCATTGAACCCATGAAGTCACCAGCAGTTGACGTCAACTCAAAGAATACCTTATGTGAAATGGCTGAAATATTATATGTAAAGATAAAATATGTAATCATATGTATGGAACAATAAATTTTAAAATTAAAAAAAAAGAATACCTTACCAACAATTTAACCAACAATTTGCATATGTTTGCTTCAACTTTGATAGAAACAAAAGGAAAGGTGTTGATGGGAAACATGGAAAAGACTGTATCTCAGACCTAATCTCATTTTCCTTAAAGAGGTAGATGGAAAAAGAAATGAAGAAAACATTAGCTGTTCCTGCTCTGGTGAAAATAATAAAGTTTAGCCTTTAAAAACTCTGAACAGTAGGAATGTACAGTAGTTCGACCCCAAATATCAGTTATTGGGACCAATCTGAAATATCCAGTATTCCCAGCAAACAGTATTCCCATTGTAGTCTGAATGCAAAATATACCAAATCTAAGTCTCATTATAAGCTCCTAACATTTCTCTGTAGAGCTTATTGGAGGTGAATCTTTAAGGCCACTGAAATGCCAAAGATATTTTAGAATGAGAGATTCATATTTGAGTAGGTGACTTTCAAAATTGTAAGCTGCAAATTGGTACCCATCGAGTAACCATCTTTACCCAGCTTATTTTGAGGGAGATTACATTGCCTATCATCATTGCTATACTGTATATTGACTATTAAGGATAAAAGATACAATATTGATGGTTAAAGAGAGTGTGTATTTTTTTATGACCACAAATATTAAAGAAATGGACACTGGCGTGAAATATATTTTTAAAGATATTTGGGGAGTTATCACCAAGTTATTTTGATGCACCAGTTTAATACCAGTACTAGTTCACTTGAATATCTCCTTTTATATCCTGAATCATTTGAAGAATTGAGAGCAAAGAAGAATTTTAAAACCTTATTTTTAAAATTATGCTATTAAAAGGAAGGTATGCTTTGTCAAAATTGTCTTTTTAGACTTATTTATATCCATGGAAATCATGTATGGCCTCTGAGGCCAGAATAAAATTATTTTATTTCCTTTATATTTCAGTAAAAATTAAAAACACAGTAATAAAGTACAGATTCTCTAGATGTGCATTTAATTATGTTCTCTTTTTACCATATTAACAAATTACAAATTGATGCTAACTTGGTCAGTATCAGTTGGAGGCATTTGGGCCAAAAAGACAAAAGCTGCATTGTGATGTTGCACCACAAACTCATTTTGTAGATACTGTATGTGTGATATCCTGAAGCACAGACAAAAGGAGTGGAATTTACAGAGTGCTGTAAACTCTGCTTTCGTCCTTTGACCTACCTTGATCCTCCTAGAGATGCCTCTTCACCTTCAGGGGCCTTGGTATTCTGAAAAGAGAAGTATTGTGTGATCTTTAGAAGAACTCACAAGAATTTCATCCTCCTTAGCTTCATTTACAGTGAACAATCGTAAAGCAGTGAGCAACTGTAGAGTAGATGAAATGAAGGAGCAAACCTTCCTTCATTGAAGGGGCATCTGTGGGAGGCAGGTCAAAAATGTCATGACATCTTTGTCAGATGACAGCTGACATTGAAGCCATGTGCCTTTTTTCATGCATCATGCATCTGACATATGTATGTATGTATACACACACACACACACACACACATATATATATATACAAACAAGTAGAGCTTTGATCACACAGTCACAACCATCTTGACTTTTTTAACCTTCCTCCCAGATATCCTGGCCATAAAACCATAAATATCAAACCTATTAATTTAGGTTCCTATGGTAAAAATACTTTATTGCAGAACTACCGTAAATGAAGAACCACTGCTAAGAACCACTCTAAGAGCCATGGTGGTGTGGCTAGAATGCAGAATTGCAGGCTAATTCTACTGACTGCCAGCAGTTTGGAAGTTCAGTTCTCACAAGGTCAAGGTTGACTCAGCCTTCCATCCTTCAGAGGTTGGTAAAATGAGGATCCAGATTGTTGGGCACAATATGCTGACTCTGTAAACTGCTTAGAGAGGGCTGTAAAGCACTGTGAAGCGGTATATAAGTCTAAGTGCTATTGTTATCATAACAGGATTTTAAAAACCAGTTGAAATCAGGCTGCCTTGATTGGCTATTTAAAAACAAGTAGTTTAAAAAAGGTTTTAAATGACAAAATTTATCTTCATAAATAGATTATTGATGCATTGATCTAGTTAGTATATAGATGTATAGAAGCTACATTTATTTCTTACTGTGGAGAAGACTTAATGTCAAATATGACTAGCTTTTTGAAGTTCAGAGTTGAGTCTGAAAATCCGTGTCAAAGCCTCCATCATTGGTTGACAAATATGCACAATCTATCTGCAAATAACCAGGTGTTTCAGTAAGTATATTTGATGAACAATTGTTGGGGGACTTTTAAACATTTTCAAAAGTGTTGCAATCATCCCCAATGAGAGTAAGGATTCAGAAGAAGAGGAGATTCTTTCTCTCTCTTCCTGAACATTTAAAAGGAGAAAAAGAAAAAAGTAAGAAAAGCACAAGTAGACAAATATCATAAAGCTGAGTAACATTTTAAAATTTGAGTAAACATTTTCAATATAATGTAAGCTTAGTTCTATCTGTCTGAATACTTCGTTAAAGTCAAATTAACATGCAGAGCCTGGTGATACTAATCAGCACAATATTAATTTTAAACTCTCATCCTATCAAATAAAAATCTGTTCTTCTTTAACAAGTCATCCAATGTTAAGTATTAAAACATATTAAGAAAACCAAATTTGGGGTGCGATACAATCCCTGAGTAAAATATCCTCAGTGGGTGTTTTTTGGGAGTCATGCATAAAACAGGTACCTACGGTAATGAAAAGACATTTGGGTATGAAATGTTTTTTTAGGAGGACGAGAAATAAGTTGGCAGCAGCTGAGTAAGAGGGTTAAAAAAAACTTGTCAATGTTACCTGCTCAATCATAGTAATTTTACATCTGCTGCAATCTCCTGACTCTCTGTCTCAGTGTTTCTCAATCTTAGCAACTTTAAAATATGTGGCCTGGGGAATTTTGGGAACTGAAGTCCACATCTAAAAGTGGTTAAGCTTGAGAAACAATGATCTCTTTGGTTGCTTAGCCTTAGACTGTTAAAAATTACTAAGTACTGGCTCTAGGATATACCGGTAGTTCTCAGCCTTATCCTGTTTGTTGCAATTAAATTATTCAATGAAGACCCTACTCTGTTACTTTCCTTAACATAAAAATCCTCCAATTCCCGATTACCCCCATGTTGGGTGAGCGATCTAGAACCATGCACTCCCAAAATGCTTAAGCCTAATCACCTTGAATAAGGAAGAATTTCTCTTCTGATCTAACCAGAATCTAAGGAATTTCCCCTTCAGGAACAGGTGATGTCAGTATAATTACTTACCTGTATTCTTTTTCCTAGAAAAATAGCCACACCTAATCACCTCAGAACTCAGGAAAAGGGAATATGAGACAAACGGACGAGGTGTCTATCAGATGTGAAGATTCTTCTTCCAATGCTAAAATCTAATTTTGATTTATTTGCTATGTAGTTTAAGGCCCCAATGTTTTTAGCTCATAAGGCTACCTGTGGTGAACACTGTTAATGTGTTAGAATTCCAACAGTTTTTATTAAGATTTGTAAGTATTGGGTGGCACATTTTCCCCCTTCTTTTGCAAAACATGGAGAGTAAAGCAGTTTGAAGCTGATTCTTTCTTGTACTTAAAACAGCTGTATGTTTAAATACACATGCAATGTAATGCATTTGCTTAGTTTGCTGTTCTGCTGTTTTCCACAAGATGGCTTCATTTACTATAAAATACTTACAAATAGCAGCCATCTGCTCTTGATTTCTTTTTTTACCTTTTCCCTTATTTTTATCCCACTCTTGTGTTTATATATTGTCTATTCAAGACAGAAACTCAATTTCTCAGGGATTAAAATTGAATTGTATCTTAAATGTATCTAAAAACACTAACAGGATGACATTGAATTAATATTTCTTTAAAATGTTTATTAGAAGTCATCAAAGACTTCTGTTTTATTACTAAGTATATTTACTTTCAAAGCATATGTTTATATTTCTTAAAAATGACATTTGGTGATGATTTCCAAATGTATGCATTTATATTATCTTTGTGCTATCAAATGAAGTTATATCAGCAATATTTCTATATCACAAATAAAATGAATGGTCTTAATGGTTCAAAGATTCAGTAACAGAACATTGCTTTATATATACATAAAACAAATCTGAACAACCATAGAAAAAAATGAAGTAAAAAAAGAGGCCAACTTTTTTCTTAGGCAATTTAACATAATTGATTGGTTTAAAAAACAACAATGATATAAATAAACTCAAAAAATCAACTTTTCAAAACAGATGGCTTTGTTTAGATAAATTGGTGAGTGCAAGCCAAAATTTCAAATTAAATTTGTTCTCATGTAAAAGATTAAAAAAAAACATTTTTTCACACGAGAAAAACCTGTGATTAATTTAAAAAAGAAAGCTAATCCAATGAAATTGTTATTCCGGTCATAGACCAATATAGAAAAAACTGTTTCTTTCTTACCTGATTTATGATATAATTAAGATATAATGCCATTCTCAACTCTGAAGCTGACCTGATCGGCGCCATTTTGGAGCTTCAGCATTGCCACATGGAACTGAGGGATAGGGAGGAGGGAATAGAGATAGCTGGGGTTTGTAGCCAAAACAAAATACTTTCTCTTGGGAACCAAGGACATTCTCACACCTGGTCAGAGAGAGAGGGAAAGTGATGTTACCACGCAACCGGATTGTGCCCTGATTGGACCATGTGATTGATTGTTTGGGGAAAGGGAAAAACATTTACTTTTAATTTGGTGAAAGCCGTGGGAACCTTCAGAGTCGGTTTTCATCAGATCTGTGCCAATATGATATTTCCAATAAAACTATTCTTTGAGGAATCTACCAGCCTCAGAGTTTTATTTGCTTTGGGATTATTACCCTGACAGCCATTATATATAATGCCATATCATGCTAAAATATGGTATACTCTAATTGTGCTTTGTTAAACAAGTGATTCAGTAATAGATGGATTCATGTTTTTCAAAAGACCAACATCAAACAAACAAATTACAATGTGAAAGTAGACATACTTCCTAGAATGAATTCACCTTCCTTTAAAATTCAGGCATTGTGATCAGGTTTGGCTTGCCCAGCTGGAATCCAACCAATATTTTCACATCATAATAAAATACTTCATTACTAGGGTTGATTCCTACTAAGTTATTAACTGAAATTTCCATTCTTCAGAATCCAGGGCTGACCTTTTCTACACATCATTATGCTTTCCTTGAAATAAAAGCATCTCTTAAAAGCATTCGAGCTCAAAATACCGTATTTTTCGGAGTATAAGATGCACCTGAGTATAAGACGCACCTGAGTTTTTGGGGAGGAAAATAAGGGGGGAAAAATCTGCCTACCTGATATTCATCTGGCTAGCATCCTTAGTCTGGTCAGCTTCAACACATTATTTTATCCCCTGATTAGGACTGGGAAAAACAGCTTCTAAAGCACAGCTGATAGAGAGAACCAATCAACAA
>JANHFT010006088.1:17630-36297 GCA_032467955.1 Pseudoxenodon macrops | reverse complement strand
ATATGCTGACTCTGTAAACTGCTTAGAGAGGGCTGTAAAGCACTGTGAAGCGGTATATAAGTCTAAGTGCTATTGCTCTTAAAGGTTTTTCTCTCTGTGGTACTGCAATATCTGGCCTTTATTAATCATGTTAATCTGCTAAAATATGCTACCTAAATTATGAACCTTACTTTCAAAATATTTATTTTACAAATAGCTGATGTGCCATAAAAGTATACAATGCAATATCAGTCCAGCTTCTACTCATTCTACTTAAATATGTATGTTTATTTATGTATATATTCAGCAGTATAATTTTTAAGAAGTCTCTGAGTATATTTCAGGAATGTACCTGGTTATATACCCTAAGAACCTGCTAGTTATTCTAAAAGTTTAAAAATACAGTTATTTTAAATACATGGTTAGAAATTATTTCAATTATTATTTCTCCCCACTGTCATTTGGAAGAAGAGTGCTGTCTCAAATCTACCCATGAAGACTTTCCTCTGTGGGTTAAAGTTACGCTTGTTTAAAGCCAAGGTAAGGAAGAATTCCTTCAAAGTAGATAAAGTTATGCCAGGTCCTTACCATAATAACTGAGGAGAGCGGAAATTGGCTACTGTCTTCAGCCTGATACAATCTGTCATTTTAGAATTCCTTATTTGCATTTAATTAAAAGCCTAGCTTCAGTGTAGCCTTTCAAAAACTTTGGGGACAGAGAAAGTAACATCCATTCAAGGTGTGTGTAGATAAGACTTTATTTGTATAGAATTTCTCACTTCTCAATCCTCATTCTAGGTTTAGCAACGTAGCAAGGCATTTCAGTTGAATCTTTTTGTAACTTGGAGATCTAGCAATTCGGGTCATCAGAACTAAAATTCTCAATGGATTAGTGTTTGTGTGTGTTTCTTTGAAATATGCTATCAGTTTCTAAGAAGTATCAGTTGTCAAGCACAAAAAATTATACAGGTTTGTATAGGTTGCAGCATAAATGATTTCTTGAAGCCAAGAATCTGGTCAGCTAACAGTCATCACTAAACTGGCACTAGATAAAGATCAACGGAATTCATAGAGGGGGGGGGTTGGACTTGAATTTCTTGAGGTAATGCAAGGATTCTAAACTGATAGTGCATATAACTCCACTCCTCCTAGCTCTGCTTGTGCTTCTCCTATATCAGATGGGATCTAGGGAAGATCCTTGCCTAAAAGTACACATGGGAAAAGGCTATTTTGTTTGTAGATATCCAGAAGAAAACCAATTGCACACAGTATCAGAGTTCCAAAATCCTTGGCATTTCCTGGCACACAAAACTCATCTCTATCCATATAAAGAAAATCAGGCCTCTCTTCTCCCAAATATTCTTTACTCTCCTCATTCACAATGTGGCTTTTAACATATCCAACCACACTATCCAATTTTCACAGTACATTCCATCTATACAGTTTTGGGTTTAAAAAAAAGTACCAAATATAAAATAAATTTGCTTCATTTGTCTTAAAAAGACTGCATATTTTCCTCCAACTCAGCTTCAGTGGGAAAACTCTAAATGTTGATTTATCGCAAGCTACTGTGCAATCCTAAAGATATTTTTTTTAGTGAAAAGGCCTTATTGTTTCAACATTTGTCACCTTCAAAAAAAAGTGTGCTTCAGAGCGAAAACTTAAGATAGCCAACAATTGTTATGTGGTGCATGGGGTGGTGCCAGAATACATGCACAAATATGCCAAAATTATGAGGTAGTTCCGGGATTAAATGACATGCTCGCAGAATTAATAGTGGAAAAAAATGACTGAAGCTACCTTCAGTGGTTCAGATCATGAGGAATGACCCTTTCACATATCCAGGTTTGATGTGATTACATTATTGTTATGCTTGAATTGAGCATGTCTGATATACGATTATAACAAAATACGTGTAACAATAAATATCCCATCCTTTTCACTGTTCAGTAGCAGCTTCCTTTGCTCCCTCCCACTCTGTTAACAGGACAAGGTATAATCTTCCAAGGGTTGACTGTAAATAATCCAGTTAAGCGCCAGGCTACTGTTACATTTACAAGTAGGGAAAGCTGTAAAGATTTTCATAAGATTCTGACTTAAAATACTTCCTTTAGCTCCAGTCAAACAGTTGTTCTTGATCTTAAAAGATGATAGGTATTCACTTTCTGAGTATTTGATAAAGAAACAATATGTATACTTGATGCTTAGTTATGAAAAGTCTATTACACTGTCTACACCCTTCGCACTTGAAATATGATGCTCGAAACGACACTGTATTTTAATCCCATTTAGATTTACAAAGCTATACAATATCTAGGAGATCAAAAATGGTGCCTTTATCATGGGCTGGCTCTAAAATAAGCAGTGCCTCATATGAAGAACAGCTTCAATATTCCATTCACCAATAAATGCATACAGTACTGCTCTCTTAAAAATTATTTATAATGCCTATAGGATGAAAATAGTATTTATATTTAGAATACATACAATGCTTGGCAAATCTGCCCCAAAGGGAAACTGAAACTTATTTTTATTTAGAATGAATGGTATCAAATGGGAAATTGTAAAAAGAAGAAAATAGTGTCAAAAGAACAAAAACACTATAAGGCTGGTAAAAAAAAGATCATTTTTATAGTGTGTCTAAAAACCACACGGGAAAGGACAAGTTTTTTTAAAGCCATTGTTTATTTAAACATAACTCCCTGCAAAGCCAGATTGCATAATGCAAAAATTAATAAAAGATGAATCACAAACTTTAGTTTAGAAGGAAACCAGTAGTGAATCTCCCTGAGCAGGGCGGGTTAGACTACAAGACCTCCAGGGTCCCTTCCAACCCTCTTATTCTGTTAATCTGGATAAATGAGATGTAACTTCCCTAAGATATTTACTTCCATGATTTCAGCTACATTCTGATAATTTCTCATGCTAATCCAGAACATGATTAAAAAGGATTCTAGGTCCAAAATATTCCACCACATCAATATCAATGGAATATCATCACCATTCTTGATAATTAATTTTAACTGGACCTGTAGTCAGCAAACAAGCCATTTGAATTTTGCCAAGAAAGTAAGATATATCCACTAACTGACCTTAATTTATGTAAAAATATAAACGTATCATTTCAATAATCATTATCAATATCATTATCAATAAAATGATTCCTGTATCAAGGCAAAAGAGAAAATTGCAGTTTCACCATCCAATAAAACTTCAAGATGTAGTACCAGTGAAAGATTTGACCAGGTAATAACACCAACTACTATATTTAATGTCCATATAAATCTAAACGACTAAATTAAGGAAACCAAAATTATATAGTAAGGCAATATAGCTTGTGCTTACATTAAATTTTCCACCTTTGTGCATATGTTAGTGAAGACCTCTCCAATTTCTAGCAGAACTCCACAGAAGTTCCATCACATCACAGCAGGAGTCTCCAGTTTGGCCTACAGTTCTCCTTAATTCTCCTACAAAAACATATTTGAAAAGATGGTACTGCTCATGCCTTTTACTTTGAGAAACAAATCCCTTAAATATAACCACTTCCCTTGTATGTTGCACAGCTAATCTATTGAGAACCTCATACCAGAGGTGAACCTCAGAACCTCAGACCTGCTGGTTTGGACTGGTTTGCTAGAACTGGTAGCGGGAATTTGCACCCGCTCACCAAACTGGCAGCAATGGCAGACTGGACACCCCCCCCAAACCGGTCCTCCGGCCAAAAATCAGCTGAAAAACAACCCTCTGCACATGCGCAAAGCCTTCTGTGCATGCGCAGAAGGTTTTCACCTGGAAGTGACAAGCTATGCATGCACACTTCCGGCGCAACTCCGAACCAGTAGAGAAGGTAAGTAGAACCCATCCCCCTGCCTCATACATGGCATCCTTGGATAACTTTATGAAGATTATTCCTCATATTACGTGCTTAGTTATCATTATAGCTTGCAGACTTCATAATTTAAAGTTAAAACTTCAAAATAGATGTCCTTCCTATCGATATTGTGGATTTTACTTTAAAACACACAACTTTTTTTGATGATAGCAGACTTAAGGGTTAGCCTGGTGTCATTCTGAATAAAAAAAAACTATTTAAAATATATGTGATCAGTTGCAACAACAACAAAAATAACAACAAAAGGCATTTGTTTAATATCTGAATGAAATAGGAATCTCAATTGTAGTACAAAGTATTTAAATAAGCTATTACAAAGGAGTGCTAAAAGCCATTATATTGCATGATTTCCTGTGAATAATAGAACTGCTTTCTACAGGTATTTTTACTTTAATGTTGGAGAGAGATTGTGTTCAGCCACTGCATCCTTTCAAACCACCACTACTGGTATTGTTATAACTTTTTCTCTAAAAGAAGATAGTATGAATATATTAAAAATAGACGCTGCAACTTAGGAAGAAGCAGAGCTTTAAACCTCTTATGCATTAGTCTCCCCATCTGCTGCCAGCATGTCACTTAAGCCGTGACATCCGTGTAGAATTACAGCATTGTGATGCAGAAAATGCCTGTCACACACAAACAACATTATAGCACTCTTTTAGTATAATACTGTATGTCTATAGCATGCAATAGTTCTAACGACATACACTGCTTTTTCAGTTGCTCACAGAAGTTTTTAAAAAGAAGAAAATGCATTTATCATATACATAGTAGTTACAGTATGGCTCCTAAGTGTGGCCCCCTACTGTGATTTTAAGGAAAAAGGATTTGATCCCTACATTCTTAGCCATGATCCTCCCTGTAACAAGTCAGCCATAATAGTGCCCTTTGGGATGGGAAGAGCAGACTGTCCTTTCAGTGTTTGTCTGAACTTGCTTACTGTGGTACAAGCTGTTCCATAATAAGAAGTTAAAAACTAGAGTCTGGAGTAAATACCTAAATGCATTACATGTTTACATTAAGTCCAATCTTAATCATTTCTTTCTCAAGCACAGAAGCCTGGTTTCCATAAAGGGAGAAGCAATCATGTAAGGCCCAAAGCATTTCTTCCAGATCATTTTGACTGACATGATAAATTTCTGAAGACTGGGTGACCTGCTAATCTGTAGGACTTGGTGAGAATTACGCATAGCAATTTATACAATCTCTGGCTTGTACAGAACTAAGCCATATCAGTACATAGTTTATGACTTGGATTTATCTCCAGTTGCACATAGGCACTGGTATCATCCACAGGGATTACATTTTAAACTTTAAAATAAATATATCAAAATAGTATTTAAGAGATCTTGTTAATATTTTGCTCTTTTTACTATTGTAAGATGAAATACTGAAATATCGTCAGTATCTCATAGTAAGAATATTTTTGCAGGTAGGATTTCTCTCCTAAAGTACAATCATTAAAACACTGGTTGCTTGTTTGTCTTCAGTATTTAGTTTAGCCATCTATTTCATTTAATTCACTGTTTTCTTCAATGCATTTATGTATACAATATTTATTGCCCACACCTATGCTAATGGGATTTATGAACCTTATGGAGACAGATGGAATTACCATTATTTTTCTCTACATTGTCACACATTTTTATTAAATAAACATGTAAGGTTGAAGAAATGATGAGAAGGCAACTAATAGCAGAAGGATATAGTTGTCAATGGTTTTCCCATTTGCAGTTGTCAGAAGGATTCAAAATGTATAAAAAGACGTAGAGCAAGTAAGACAGAATTTGAAGTATAATTGTGCACCGATGATGAACATGTAATTGCTAAAATGTATAAACTTTTGTTGAAATTGGAAACAGAGGAGGAACAGATTAAAGAGTGTATAATAAAGTAGGCTAAGAATTTTGGTTATAATATGCAGATGAATTAATGAAAAATGTGTGGTTAAAAGTGTTAAAATTTAGATTATGTTATGATCTTAAAGAGATTTTTTTTAAAGATGTATCATTGGTACATGACACAAAAGAAGTTATCTAGAAAGTATAAAGGAATTTCAAATGTATGTTGGAAACAGGAACCAGATGAAGGAACATTCTATCATGCTTGGTGGACATGGACTCATCGTCCATGGAAATGGACTCAAATACTTAGGTAATAATATTTAGCTGAAGCCTATTCAATTGAAAATTCATTCAGAATATTGATGAATTTAACAGAAAAATATCATGAAAGATTATTTCAATATATAATTATTGTGGCAAAATGCACACAAAGATAGGTAGGTTCATCACTAGCCATCATAGAGGAATGGTTGATGAAATTGACAGATCTTATAAGCTAAATTGGTTCTTTGATTAGAGAAAAGACGCTGCTTACATTTATTGGTAACTGGAAACGCCTAATAAACTTTATGTGTAAAAATGCAAAAAAAAAATATTGTGATTTATGGTTTTGGTATTTACAAGGATAGATTATAGAGTTATGATGTAACTTTAGAGAGGTTAAAATATAAATGTACTTATAACTGCTGTGAAGCCATTTCTTTATACCTTTATATCTTTCTGCATTTGCTCTTTATTTCTATTTTCTGTTCTTGTTGCCCTTTTAACTTCTTCTGTTATTTCCATCTTTTCTACTTTTTCTTTTTCCTTTTAATGTGTACTTATTATTCTTAAAACTTTTAATGAAAATTATAAGCAATAAATGATAAGCCATAGATAATGTTCAGAATTGGTGCACTCTTTTATGAAAAAAAAATGTTTCTGTCATTACAAATAAAAAAAGCAAGAGCATCACACTTTTGGCTTTTTAAAAGGTTTATAATAGTATAGTTTCTTAGAATTAAATATATTATGAGCAAGTGTATTTGGATCTCAACTAAAGTAATGCAGTGTAATACTGCTAGGAATCAAATCTAGTATTTTAATCTGAATGAGATTACCAATTGGTTAAAACAAAGTAAAAAATAAATAAACAACTAAGCTAGGAATAGTCATGAAGGCATATGGATTTTATATTATTTACTCTTAATGGGCCAACAATGAGAACTAAGAGTGCCTTAAGTTCATGAAATTAGATCTTTGCATCCATGTCACACTGCATAGTTAGCTTTCCCAGATCATTTAAACACATATCCTTGTCTATCTGAGAACAACTGAACATTTCTACTGTTCCACATAAATCAATCAATAGATGACTGGTGGTAAGAATCATACTCTTGCGTCTCATATTATATCTGCTGTAAAAATGTGAAGAGATGATCCCAAAGCCAAATCGCAGTACAGACATTTCACAAATATGTAGTTTAACACAGTGGTCAAGGATTGATCCTTCATTCTGAAGTAGTCTCATCCCATTCAGACCAATGCTTCATAGTAATCTTTCAAAGAAGTGCTTCATTAAGGCAGCTGTCTGCTGTTTTTTTTATATACATCAGCTTCAACACGGAGACCATCAGAGAAATTGTTGTCATTTAAAGGACTTGTTTTCCCATTACCCAACCTTACTGCCGTCTTTGTTGAACCAGGTGGGATGTTGAAATGCATAAGAGGCTTTTAAGACAAACGTACAGTTCTCAACACACCTGGTTATATTTACACAGAAAATCTCTCATTTGCCCGCAGACAACTAGAATGATCCAAACCAGCCTTAATTTATCTGTTAAGGGTGTAGTAGGCCACTATTTAAGAGTCATCAGTAATAAAGGAAAATATACCGAATTATTTCAAGTGCACGCTAATCATTTAATGTAATAAATGAAGCAACTCTAATTATCTCCAGAGGAAATGATTTCACAGTGAAACAATGGGAAGAGAGGTTGCTTCAGAAACAGTAGTTACAGTCTGACATTTTACTCATCTGAACGTTGAGGTTATTTCATGTTAAAATAAAAAAAGAGGACACTTAAGTTTCCTGTTATTCAACTAAGACTATAGGGAAGAATGTGAGTAATCCCCCACAAGAACATATGTTTTCCTCAGTTCAGTAACACAGTCAAACAGAGTTTTCAAAACAGTAACAACTAAATTGAAAAACAAATCTTCCAAAATTACAGGTTTTTTTTATTTTGAAAAAGTTTTTAAAAACATTAGACAATTATTCTTCTATTTGAAACATCCATTTTAACAGTGACTTAAATTTTCATTTTCTTTCCCCCAGTCTCTTTCTGAAAGGCATGAAAACACACCATTTTGCTCACACTCCACTCAGAAAGAAGCAGAGAGAAATTCATGGAAAATGTGACCGTAGTTTTCTTCTCTTGGAAATAAAGAGAAGCAATGCACAAACTTTCAAGCACTAGCACCCATTTCATAGAAGGGGATTTAAGTGATTCATCCTCTAAAGGAATTGATTTGACTGTGAGTTACAATGTTTAGCTAAATTATGTACTTTTTTTTTTCTTGAAGAAACAGACAAAATAAGCAGCATTTTCTATGCCATTGAGAAACATGTCCCTATTATACCAGAATTTCCTGTGACAGAGCACACAATTTCTTCATATTAGAAAGAGGGCAATGTGATCTATTTTCTCCTTAATTGATTTTGAATCTGAAATTAAAAGGCAGGTTGGAATTAATCCTACCCAGCCCCTGAATTCATTTCTTAAGAAACTCAGCATTTTAAGTATTTTTATACAAACCTGATACACATCTTCATGAGGATTTTTGTGTTGATATTTTTAACAGACTTCTTTCCAGCTCTCCATATTAATCTTTATTAATATATCAAGTATAATTCATTTACATTTTAGCCATGATTTACATTTATATTTCCTGCACATAATACTGAGATATTATCTTAGAGAATAGGAATGAGAGTTTTGATTGCCTGCATAAGGTATGAGTAAAGCAAAAGCAACAAGAAGGGGAGAAATCCTTGTTATAACTTTTGGATGTTTGCATGAGGCTGACATCTATATTTCGTAAGGGGCAAGGGGAAAGGAGCAATTCTTTTATTATAAGATCACCATGTACAAGAAAACAATGGATATAAAGCAGGAAGTTAATTGGAATCAACTGCAGCAGTCTTTATAGGAATTTACTCACAATGTCTGCCATTCAGAGCTGGCTTACCATAATATTCTCTATGGAACAGTTGACCACAAGATTCTCATTCACAAACAGCCAGGTTAAACAGTTAAATGCTAGCAAATCCTGCATAGCCCTGTGGGAAATTTCACTTTAATCCTGAATTTATAAGAGGACAATCAAAGCCCAAAGCCTAGGTAACAAATCTGATCCTCTGTTGCAATCCTGTCCTCATGGGAAGCTGAGAGATGCTCCCAATACAAGCTAGAGATGGATAAATACCTAAATGATGAGATAGATGGGGAACGCAGAAGAAGCGTCTGGCTTCAGCCGTTCGCTTCCAATTTCACATTACACTGTGAAAGGCAATTCTTGTGCGGCTCAGGAACAGCCAGTCCTGATTACTATAAGTTGAAGTGTGGCTTAAGGAATGATTAATGACAGTGTCAGGAGAAAACAAAGCACAATGAGAGTTATCTCTAATCCACCTGCTTGCAGATGCTCTAGTAAGGGAATGGGAATGGCCCCACTGAGCCCCGATAATAAAAAAATCAAAATAGAAAGGTGCAAAGCCGTAGATATGTATTAATCTGATATATAAAAAACTCGGTCTTAGCTTGAATAAAGCATTAGGCATGAATGGAGCCCCATAGGTGATAGATATTAAAGCATAGAAGACTTCACATTGTCTGTATTTTTTAAATCAAACAGAACTGTTCCCTTCAGTATTGCCTTTGACATTAATAGGTTGGTATTTGAAAAGTCACAGTTCACTAGATGAGCAGGCTTGTGAGTTCAAGCTCATTAAACAAAACCCCTTTTTCTGTTGTTGTTGTTATTGCTGCTGCTGTGCTGCATGGGGGCAAAAATGACACCACACCACCACCGTGTGGCCTTTGGTTGTAGAAACACCAAGGAGGAGGCTCCTGAGTTGCCTTTGCCAAGAGATGGGAGAATCCCCTACAAAACATAATTATAATATCTGATTGCTTCTTCATATGTAGGCAGGTTTACGATCCCTCTCAGTCCTGACAACTGCTTGATAGATGCTGATTGTTGTCATTGTGGGAAGGAAGTTTTGGGGACCACCTCAGACCATTCTCATTACACTTTTATTGTTATTTCTAATTGGGTAGATACTATAGCTACGAGAACAGCCACAAGACCACTGCTTGGTGACTGTCATTGATAGTGTCAAGGAGAATGCTTTGTTTTCTGTTCTCTTGCTAGATGAATCTTCGTCTAAAATCATCATACCATTCAAAGGACCTACACTGGTGACTTTTTGCTTGCTGTAAGAAGTGGCTGGGTGAATTGTGCTCTGCATGTTAGATCACATTAACGATGGCATTTTGCTTCTTCACCTGCTATTTTATCTTGTCTCAGACAGAAAGATCTGTGTTCAGGTCTCAGCTAAGGAATCCACCTGCTTGAAGTTTGCCATTCTTACACTCTTGGCATTTAAATCAAGTTATAATTTAATTACAGACAGGATTCCACTTAGCAATAATTCCTTCAGCATGTCAGTTGCACGATTACTTATCTGTAATTACGATCTTAATGCAACCAAGGTTTGGGAACACTGAGCTTACATTGTCAATATGAGTAACATTTTCCTCTCTTAATAATGACAGCAACAAGTAGAATATTTCACAGAAATATTTTAATACAGAAAACCTCTAATGAAGATTTAGCGCTCAGTTTTTAGCAAGTCTGACATAGCTGTTGAAAGAAAGCAAATACATTATTTTAATTAATACCAAATCATAAGGGCTTCGGATTTATACATTCAGCAAAAAGGAAAGTTTCATAGTCTATTCTTGATTCTTGCATATTAACTAAGAAACTTTGTTAAAAGCAGCAGTGTATAATGCAAACTGCCAAGGAGAAGCACGCCAGAGGTGGTTTCTGAATTTTCCTACTGCCAGTTCGCTCAGGGTCGCGCCTTGAGTGTGCACGCAAAGCAGTCAAAAACTAGCTTCTGCGCATGCACAGAAGCAAAATCCAAGATGGCGGCACCCACAGAGTCACTGACAGAACCGGCTCTGTGACGTCACCGCGGAGTTACTACCTACTCTATAGAACAGGATAGAACCGGTAGGAACCCACCTCTGAAGCACGCATAGGCCTCACATTAGATATATGATCTCATTACCCTGCCTTTTCTTATAATGTGCAACAAGATAAAAATCTATCCGTACATTTTTACCTGCTGACATTTCCTACTGTTGCATTTTCAGGTAGAATAATTTTAAGATTAGAACAATATGGAACTTTTGAAAAGGGAGCAAATTGATGTAGCAAAATTTGTGGCAGCCCCTCAAATACTGGATTCCAATATTTGAGGGACTGCCACAATGATGAGGGGGTCAACTTATTTTCCAAAGTATCATAAGGCAACACAAGAAACAATGGATGGAAACTAATTAAGGAGAGAAGCAAGCTCTAGAATTAAGGAGAAATTTCTTAACAGTGAAAACAATTAATCAGTAGAACAGCTTGCCAGAAGTTGTAAGTGCTTCATCACTGGAGGTTTTTAAGAAAAGACTGGACAGACACCTGTCTGAAATGGTATAAGATCTCCTGCTTAAGCAGAGGGTTGGACTAGACAACCTCCATGGTCCCTTCCAGCTCTATTCTGATTGATTGATTGATTGATTGATCTATCACATTTAACATGCAACGTTTGAAAACTCCAGACATGCATAACTGGACTTATATTACACTTTTTGCAGGACTGCACATGCTGGCATGGCAATAGAAACATATTCCAAATTAACTTTTGTCGATGATGAGGCTGATAGTCATTAAAATGCTTTGCTCTCTCCAACATGCGGCAAAATATTTATGTCCTGGAACTTTTTTTATTCTGAATAATAAACCATACAAATGTGACATTTCAACCTCCCTCTCCAAAGCTATTTCACATCACTAAAATGACAATCTGAATCAAAATCTTTCCCCAACTTGGTGCTTTTCAATTAGGCTCACATTATCTGCTGGTAACTTAATCTAATATACTATAATATATTTCCTTGATACGATATTGAGTGAAAATGGGATCATAGAGGTGGAAAATGTATCGAAATCAGGAGTAGGATGCCTGAAACTCAAAGGCCTGACCCACTTATCTGCAACCTCTGGGTCTTGTCTGAATGCAGGTTTAAAATTCAGTGCGGTTGAAAACATGCAATAGTAAAAATATGTAAAAACTGGAGGATGTGTCCTAAAATGGGTTTAACACAGCTTTAACATTCAACTAATAAACTCAATAAAAATGGAATTTACTAAATGTATCCATTTTTAATGCAATCCTGTCCCTTTTGTGCTATTATGCTATCTGTTGTGGCCCCCATCTAGCCATCAGACACTGGAACAAATGAACTATAAAAGTTAACTGTATATGCTGGGTATTCTAAAGCAGAGTTCCCCAACCTTTTTGGCAGGAGGGAAAGGGGGGATGGTGTAGGGTGGGCAAGCACACATGCGCATGCCGCATGTGCAAATGGAGCATGCAAATGGAACCAAATAGTGGGCGGCTTGTGCGCACATTCACAGCCACCCATTGTTTGTGCTAGTGGGGATACATGCACACATGTGCTCACCCATCACTTCCACGGCCCAGTTCTGAAAGGCTCAAGGCCCGGTAATGGGCCACGGCCCAGGTGTGAAGTGTTTAAGTTTTAATATACTGTATTTTTTGGAGTATAAGATGCACCTGAGTTTAAGATGCACCTTAGTTTTTGGAGAGGAAAATAGGTAAAAAAAATCTTCCTACCAGGTATTCATCTGACTAGCGTCCTTAGTCTGGTCAGCTTCAGCATGTTATTTTATCTCTGGTTATGACTGGAAAAAAGCTTCTAAAACACAGCTGATAGAGAGAAGCAATGAAAAAAGCCTGCAAAATCCGGAAGATCGTTAGCACCTGGTTAGGGCTGAAAAAAACGGTTCTTCGGAGGGAGTAGCAATGAAAAAAGGCTGCAAAGACTTAGGGCTGGAAAAAAAAAGCTTCTTCGGTGGGAGCAGCAATGAAAAAACCTGCAAAGATTGCTTCACTTTTCACTTGCCTTGTTAGGTCTGAAAAAAAGCTTTGAAAAAGCTACATTCGAAGTATAAGACACACCCAAATTATCAGCCTCTTTTGGGGGGGCGAGTGCTCTTATACTCCGAAAAATATGGTAGGTCATTTAAATTAGAGTATTTTGAAGCAGTAGCAAAACAATTTGCCTTTCTATCTTGTGACATTATTTTTTTTCATTATTTGCTCTTTTATCATGAGATCCAAAGAGAAGTTGGAGGAAAACATATTATTTGTGTATTTATTTTCAGAGACATTATTATATACTCTATATTAAGTAAGAAAATAATTCATGTAACCCTATAAATGTCCCATTTCTACCTAACCAATAAAAAGGTATTCATGCAAAAAATGTAACAGCTAAAATAAAGAATTTACAAACTTTTTGTCAATCCTACATTACATACCATTGAGCATTAACATTGGAATTTTTTTTATTTAAGAACATTTCCAATACTTTCAAGGAAAATGTTCTTTGGCTTACCTTTTTAATCTAAAAAAACATTTATCTCACTCTTTTTGTAATATGCAGCCTCCATCCAATTTCCACAGGAGTTGCCTAGCGCTTAACTGAATGAAAGATAATTGATTAACTTGAATTAATCAACTCTTTAAAGCAGCAGGAATGGTTTTTCTACCTGTTGTGGAAACCTGAAAAAGCGCTCATCTAAAAGAATGGAAGTGCTGTGTTCATATTCATGAAGCCTACATGGTTTATAAGTCATGTTTAAGTTGGGCACAGACCTATTAAGTAGGCAAAACATGACTGGGTTTGGGTATCCTTACAACATAGACTAGGCCAATTTTAGTCTAAATGTACCCCCTTGAGGTTATTCGCCACCCATTTACCCACAGAAATGTATTATAAGACCAGAATTACATGTTGATTCCTTAGCAGAAAAGGTCTGTGGGCATCCAGAAGTTGTTCACCCCTCTCAATGCTAGCTACATTGGGTTCCCCATCCCTGGATTAGCCCAGCTTCAGAGGTAGACCCTCAAACACAAATCAACATTCATAGTCATACCAGGGTTTCAATGTGGCTTTTATTTCCTCTCCTCTTCATTTGTTAAGTCTAAGATTCTTTGCCTTCATGCTTGGAGGTAGAGTTGCTGCTGGCAATATTTTATGTTCACCCATTAGTTTATTTTTTTTAGGACTAAGAAAATGTAGTTCTGTGTTATAAATTATTTATAAATACGAGAACAAAGGCTGGCTGTCAGGAAGGCTGGTTCTTTGAGAAAACATGGGGTGGGGGAAGAGTTATGGGTGTATAAAGAGTACAGTTTTATAAGTCAGGAAAAGGGGTTTTAAACCACTAATTATTAACACTCATTGGCAGACAAAGACCTGAAAGGATAGGATTAGAGAGATCTATTTACATCTGTCACAAACCAAAATCTCATTAATGCTTTATCAGTCTGTCAACCCAACTTTTTCTCTTACATTAAACTTGATATTACTTACTTTGGGGTGTTTTAAATATAGATTAAAAATAAAATATTTCTAACACTGTAGTTTTGAGCATTTCAGACTGCAAGCTTCCTAATAAACATGGAAGGGGGAAATGTTATAAAGATCACCAAATTTTTTAAAACGTGTGGTTTATATGGTGGTACATGCAAGGTATAAAAATTGTTAAAATGAATAGAAATGGTGCAAGAGCTGGACCATGCTTTCAGGGCAACTCCCATTAATCCCAGCTGGTTTATACAGAAAAGTAAAATCCAAGATCATTTTTGCAACCTAGACTTTTTTTTTATTTTCTAAGAATTAGAGGATGTTGGTATGTTAAGATTCTGAGCCATCATTTCTCAAAAGAATCAAGCTTTTAGTATATGCAGTCAAAGTAATATATTTCAAAAGCTCACTGATTTCAATCCATAGACATGGAATTTTCACAAAGAAGTCAGAGAAGTTTAACTGTGTTTATTCAGAATAAAATTCCTCTGAGTTCTATGGTGCAGGGTCATGGGGAAATATGTAATGGATCACAGCCTAAAATATGTCCCTCTAGCCTGATCGCGTCAATCATGCCCTGCCTTTACTATAAAAGGTTGTATAACTCACTCAATATTTCACCAGAGATTCTAGCCCTTTTAAAATGCTTTTTAAAATTCTGAATGCCATCCGTGCATGTCTGACCCCCCCAAACAAAAATCCATGCCTTTTTTATTTTTTTAACATTAGCTCGATCTTTGTGGAGCTTTCTCTGTTTCCCTTCTTTGTCTCCATTGCTGTTCCTGCTCCCCATTCACTCTTCTTTCCTTCTGGGGTGCACTCCAACCATTGGTAACATAGTCCAGCAATATGACAAATAAATAGTGCAGAGATAGTGCTACCACAGCTGGTAGTTCCTTGCTTTTAATCCATCATTTGGGGGGGATGGGAAACAAGCAATAACAGTCACACAGTGCTGAATAATGAGGTTACACAAGAACTGTGCCCAATCTGGTGCCATCCTGGTTTGTCAGGTACCTTGGAAAGGAGATCCAGGAACTGTCATGCCAACAAATCTAGAAGGCACCAGCTGGGGAAGTTTTCTACCAACTGAGTAAATAGATAGCCTTCTTGTAGCTAAGCCTCTTCTTCTCTGTTATTATTTATGTTACTTCAACATCCGATTTTCCTCTGAGAATTTAAAGCAGTGACGTGAGATTTCTCTTCATTGCACTCTCCACCTCAGTACTTGAGAGAATGTGGGATAAGTGACTGTAACTAGTTCAAAGTCACCCAGTGTCTCCTAAGATTTCTGCAATTCTCTAGGACCTGTTCCAGCTTGCTTTTCCATCAAGGACTTCTTTGTCACATACATCTCAATCCAGTGATAGAACTCTACCTCAACATTTAATCAGATTAACAGAGTTGAAAGGGACCTTATAGGTCATCTAAATCATCCTTGCAAGGCATTTATCAATGTGCATGTTCACACAAGGGGTGGGTTGCTGCCATTCGGACCAGTACGCTAGAACCAATAGTGGAAATTTCCCCTGCTCACTGAAGCAGCAGCGATAGCCGGCTAGCCACACCCCTGAACTGGTCCTCTGGCTTGAAATCTATACTCTGGGAACAAATATTCCTTGAAAAGAACCCTCTGCGCATGCGCAATGCCTCCTGCTCATGCGCAGAGGGTTTGATACCCGTAAGTGACATGGACGTACTTCTGGTATGACCCGAACTGGTAGGGAAGGTAAGAGGAACCCACCCCTGGTTCACACCCTCCCTTGAGGTCAATCCTTTGGCAAGCAAGGCCTCCCGACCAGCAGGGCTCTCTCTTCCATTCTGCCCTCCATGTATGGCAACCCCATTTTGCTTGAGGAGCCTCTCTACCCCTTCATTATCCCGGTGACTCTCATGGCTTAGGTTGACATAGCCTTGGATCTCCAAGATGTGCCCCCCTAGTATAGATCATATGCTTCACCATTCCACTAGAGAACCTTTTTTTTTTAAGTGTAGCCTTTCACCTGTTTGAACCTGGCCAGGGTTTTCTTTAAAGTCCAGTTCTCTCAGCAAATCAATAAGAGAAAGGAAAGAAGGAAAGCAAGGAAGCAGTTACTGCAGATGATGCAACCAATCCAGAATAAAATGGCCACACCAGGGAGCTGTCAGTGATTATGATGGTAGGGGCCATTCCCATCATGGTGCAGAACAAGCTAATCAGAGCAAAGGTCTACAAAAGTCTGAAGAACAGCAGAAGGAGTATTTAGCATGGCTTGAAATCAAGAAATGCTACGTTTGATTAAAAGCAAGAAAAAGATGGATGGATGTTACCTTCAGGATGGATTAAGGTGATTTCAGGCATCATTCTGTTCTTAAGAAATGGTTAGTAGGCTATCCTCCCGTACCAGCAGGAGATTACAAATCAACTTTTGATCATCAGGTTTAAATCTGCAACAATCAACAATGAAGTTATTCTGAAACTGAGAGGCAACATTTTCTCCTGTTAATTGCTGCAGATCAGGTTTTTCTTAAAGTTACACTTGAAGCCGTCAGTCAGCCAGAAAATCTGATGAACGCTTAAGAAAATACAATTCTTCACAAATCTATTGCTACAAGAGCAAAATAAAAAATATTTGCAAATGTATCATCCAAAAAGTTAAATGTACTTTCTCCAAACCGTTCTACTTGTATGGATCAGCCTTCATCAATCTAACCTCCACCAGCTATAAACCATGCTTCCCTGGAATATCTGGCTTAGGGAAAGGCTGGGTTCCTTGTGTATTTTCTGTGTAAAGTGCTTTTTCTCCCCTCATTTAACAATGGATTTTCTTCTTAAAGGTGTGTATTTGCTTGTTTGCCTGCAAATGCTATTAGCTGGGCTGTGATTCTACATTACTGAAATTTTGCATTTCTGAAATCCTGTTTCAATAATCTATTTAGAAACCTTCAAGTGCCCTCTATTGATAAAATGCCAGAAATGCAAGCACTTTTTTTTCCTAAGCTATCTGGGCTAAAGAAAGCACCAATATAACTTTTTGTCGCTGGTGGTAAGAAACATCCAAATAGACTGTCAGGTTTAGTCCTACGTTCTCCTGACTCCTCAGTAGAATGTCAAATTACTTTTTTTTTTACTCATTTTATACTTTAGCAGAAAATTAAACTGTTGAGATGGGAGAAATGAGAAAGTTGGGCTTTTGGAAAAAGATGAGACATAATCTTCTGAAAGAATACCTGGCTTTTCACAAATGAGAAGAAATATATATATATATATATTTACACCTGAGTTTTTTTTTTCTCAAGATCCCTTTTGCGGCTAATCAAGATTAGGACTCTTTTTGAAACTAGGAACTTATGTGAATTTTTATTTCAGGCAGGAAAGCAAATCCAGGAAAGCTCCTGGTCCATTAGAAAGTAGTCTTCATAGGTTGCCTTCTTCAGACCATATGCAGAGAAGTAGACCTGCAACATTCATCAAACAGGAACATTGGATTCAAACGAAAAGGCCTCTAGATTATTCTTCAAGTGGCTCTGTATAATTTATTACATGGACACAGATCACATAGCAAACTATGGAAAGTCGGAAAGTCTTATTTTCAAAGAGCTGCTCTACAGGAAAAAATGGTGTCCAACAAAGGCTGAGGTTGGGTTAGCTCCTGCTTCCATCACAGCTACAAATACAGAGAAATTAAGTGTTCCAGCCAGGGACTCCCTTTGTGAGTGATGCATGGGCTTATCATTGGTGAAAATAGAGTTTTTTGCTACAGCTGCCCATTTAAGCCTCTTCTCTGTTTTCTTCTCTGCCGGTCCAAAATATCCAAGATGAAGGGAATCTGGATGAGTGAACAAACTTTTCAACTATAAAATTACGCTGATTCAAAAAGGTTTCTCACACTTTCTCTAGGTTTTTGTGCTATTTAAGTTCTGGCATTAAGACCAATTGTTAAAGGGCAGCATGCCAATATTTAAATTGATTAAAAAAAAGTTCTGAGACACAATCTGGGAGACATTTGATCTGACATACTTTTCTATGAGATCCAATGATTTTAATGGGATTTACTCTTGAAAAATGTATTATATTGTAGTTAATTCTGTGTTGGTAATAATGCCAATAATAATTAACTTCAATTCTATATTGATGGGTAAGATTGATGAGGTTTGTAGGGCTATTAAGATTCTTATTCCTGCTTTTATGAATGTAGATTAGATCAGGGGTGTCAAATTCAAGGCCTGGGGGCCGGATCTGGTCT
>JANHFT010006088.1:2386-17530 GCA_032467955.1 Pseudoxenodon macrops | reverse complement strand
TGTAGAGGTCTTCAATGGAAGGCAGGTTGGCAGCAATTATTTTTTCTGCAGTTCTGATTATTCTCTGAAGTCTGAATAAGAACAACGGTTGGAAACTAATCACAAATAAAAGCAACCTGGCATTCAGAAGAAACTTCCTAAAGTGAGGGCAATTAACCAGGGGAACAGCTTTGCCTTCAGAAATCGTGGGAGTTCCATCAATGGAGGTTTTTAAGAGGAGACTGGACAGTCACCTTGTCTGACATAGTATAGGTTCTCCTGCTTGAGCAGGGGGCTGGTCTAGAAGACCTCCAAGGTCCCTTCCAGCTCTATTCTATTCTAACACTGAATCAGAATGATATCAAAGCAAATTGCTTGCTAGACCCAGTTAGAAATGTACATTTCCTTTCCCTCATCTCCTCTAAAATGGCAGGTCTCTACTATTTACGTTGCCAAGTCCAGGCAATACCCCAGGGATCTCCAAACTGGGTGACTGAGGAATTCTGGGAGTTGAATCCGCATGTCTTAAAGTTGCCAAGTTTGGAGGCCCTTGCAGTGCCCAAAGAGCATTTGTCTCTGGTGATGGTGACTCAGATTGGATCCTTTCACTTCCATTTCTTAAACCCTTGCTCATGTGCAGGGATCACATTGTAGATCCCCATTTAATTGCATTCACCCTTTGTATTCATTCCTAGGAATGACATCACCAGGTTATAGGTGCTATATCCTAATGCTTCATTTACTAGTCCTTGATTTTAACTCCATGTGATGGTTTAACCTCATGATTAAGGTGCTTCCTTACCAAACTTCTGCTTGTGGGTTTAATTTAAGTAGTGTTGTTCTTATAAAAACCTGTGCATATTTGTCATGTTAAAACAATTAGTGTTTCAAAAGGTTATTTATAAAACCTTTCCAAAGCATTCCCATGGAGAGAGAAAATCTGCAAGCATTGAAACATTGCTGTCATCGTTCAATAATACAAATCATCTCTAGGCAAGATGGGAAGCATACAAGATAGATGTAGATAGATAGACAGACAGACGGACAGACGGACGGATGGACGGACGGACGGACGGACGGATTGATGGATGGACGGACAGACAGACAGACAGACAGATAGATAGAGAGATAGATAGAGAGAGAGAGAGAGAGATAAATAGATAGATAGATAGATAGATAGATAGATAGATAGATAGATAGATAGATAGATAGATAATGTTACTTACAGCTTTGAATAAAAGCTGCAACTCTTTATTATGAGAATATATTAATTCTACATGTTCTGTTTTCAAAGTGCTAACCAAAAGTATCTTTCTGCCTATTAATGTCTTCAGGGAACAGCAGCAAATAGTCTCAAAAAAAGATATAAACATATCATACTAATTCTGTGCTAGGTGCCTGTTCACATTTCCTAATTCTGTTTAACGAAAGTTAAAAATCTCATTTGAGCCACCATAGATAGAAAAAAAAAATTTTTTGTGGATCATCAATTTCATTTCTTTTTAAAAAAAATCAGCAATGGCACACACTGTTTTTTTCTGTCGACTTTTCCTTTGTGGGAGTCATCATAATTTCAAGAGTATTTTCTTCACTGGTAAGCATTGGAAGTTATTTGCTGGGATGCTTTATTGCTAGGGAGTTGAGAAATTAGGCATTCCTTCAAGATATATTGCTGAACAGATTCTCACCAGGGGCACACCATTAGTATCCAAACAATGAAGGATTCCTATCCAAACCTCTGGAAGCAGAACCTTCCCCCCAGAATTGATTCAGCTCCCGGGCTTCTATTGCCTGCTATCCAGTATAAGTCCAATTCAACTACCGAAAAAGAAAGAAAAGAGAGGCACAAAAGTTGCCTCTTTCTTCCTTTCAAATAAATCAACACAGGTAGCCAGCCGATCAGAGAAAGAAAATAGATCAGAGGTATCCACAGGGTATGTTCAGAAAGTCTAGGTGGCAGCTACAATGATGCAATCAAAGCCCATGAAGTGCTCAAAAACATTAATTATACTGATGCGGCTACCATTGTGACTTTTTTTTTAACCATACCCTGTGGACACTCCTGAAGTACCTGATGACAGCATTTACTGAGTAAGTTCTCCCAACTTGTGTGGCAGAACGCTTAAAGGTTCTGTATAAAGAGTAGTGATGCCCCTGTGACAACTAGGAGGTTCAGTTCACCATATTCATTTGTATGTGTGTGTGCACGCGTGCATGCATGCATTCATGCAAACATACACTGTTATACCAGTCATGACCTTATCCTCCCCCTATCTTCTTTTATTCTAAATCTTCTTATAGTTCCAGAAAAATAAAAATCCTTTTGTGATGGCTAGCAGTTGAGAGAGACCAGCGACCATATCCTTTCATCTAGCTTGATTAATTCCTTCTCATGGTCTGCTGAAATCACACACACCGCTATCACTGATATGGTCAATTTGCACAGCTAAGTTTCCTAGATTATCCCCAAGCTGATTTGTGGTTGAAAGAAACTTTCTACTTTTCTTGTCAGGAGGAGTCAGGAAAGGACAAATGACATTCTTCAGGGAAGCTAAGAACCTGCAGTATGTGCTGATCATCCTGCAGGTTGGATAGCTTAAGTGAAGTCTACTGTAATGGGTTAATAGGCTATGAGAATAACCTTGAGGAATTGGAGAAAGAGTCACAGCTAAGACAATGGTCAGATAAAACAAATCTTGAGTGCACAGCAAAAATCTAATTTGAGAAACATCTCAGTTCTCTTGTGGATGAAAGCAGGCAAGGAGGGGATACTTTCAGACTTTCAAGATTGTGTTATTGTAACTATAGAATAAAGGATGTATTCATAACTTTGATTTCCTATGGATGATCTGCTCTGAAAGACTAATAATTAAGAAGGCTCTCCACTCTTCTGTCCTTCAGGAATTGCTTTAAAGACATTGTCATAGGGCCTTGAAGGAGAAGCTCAGGGTAATATGCACTTACTTACCTACCGGTTTGCAAATGTAAGCATGCATATTTATGCATGGGCTTCACTTGCATGGGCCCCGTCCATGTGCATGCACTTTGCTGGCGCGCGCGGCATCTGCGCATGCACCCGGCCTCAAAAACGTGTCTAAATGAGATAGCATAGAGCCGGGGTGAACAGGCAAGCCCACCTGCAATTTCTGATACCGGTTTGGGAGAATCGGTCTGAACCAGCTAAATACCACTTTGGAGAACCTATTGGTTGGAAGTGGCTAGTATAGTAACAAAGAAGCCAGCATCATTTCTCAGCTCTAAATTCATGGTTTTATTTTTTTATTTTTTTATCATTTTAATCTGTTTTTAATGGTTATGACTGCATTTACATCCATATGTTTTATTAAATTGGAAGCCACTGACTCACACTGTACCATGAGATGAGCTGCATAACCATTGGTGGCACAGTGATTAGAATGCAGTATTGTGGGCAAACTCTGCCCACAGCCTGGAGTTCAATCCTGACAGGTTTTAAGATTGACTCAGCCTTCCATCCTTCTGAGCTTAGTAAAATGAAGACCAGTTTGTTGGGGGCAATATGCTGACGTTGCAAATCTCCCAGAGAGTGCTGTAAGGCAAGATGGGGTGGTACATAAGTCTGCTATTGCTATATAAATTTGATGAATAAATAAACTATGGAAAACTCGAGATGTGAGCAGTCTGAAAGGTAGGAAGCATGGAGATAGTGAAAGCAGAGGAAGTAGCTACAGTACTCCATGCATTCATCAAGCCTAGCCATATGTGGATAGGAACCATAGTTGAAAAGCAATCTTTAAGGAAGGAAAAAGTTTGAAGAAGAGCTGAGTCATTGGACAAGTGGAGCTGGAGCATGTGGTAGAAGTTTCCTCAAAGACCCTTCTCCAGCGTTTATTCTTGGCTGCTCTCTTCCCCTTCTCCTGAGCCCTTCTGGAATTGCAAAGCACTGCTATAATGGTGGTGGAGCAAAAGCAACTCGCCATTGTCCTCTTCTTCCTCCTTCACTCATGCATCTTCAAATAGCCTTGGGAGAGTGTCAGTGCCTCAGCATTTTTACCCTTGGAGCATCTCATTGCCTTGTGGCTCAGAAAGCGCTATGCATACTCTTGGAAATATTTTGAGCAGTGCTGAGACAAACTAACAGAAAACCTTAACAGAAAACAGTTCAAGGCTGCCAAAAGTCTTTCACTGAAGACAACTGTAAGGCTTTGGGGCTTGGTTGAAGCAAATCAGCAAACGGAAGAGGATGGCCCAGCCCAGAATCAACTGTACTGCCAAACCTATGGTACACATTGCTTTGTCAAGACTGACTTGCATCACTTCATCATTCCATAAACCCAAAGAAATAGTGCAAGATCAGAAGATGGGGAGAAACCTGGCCATGGAATTGCCAACAGTCAGACTTGCTTGAGTGGATGTCATCCTCCTCCTTCTCATTCATAGGGGAGGTCAAAAAGTCACAAAATACCACCTCTTTTTAGGTGCAATGCAGATCTGACTCACATAAAAATGGGTAGGGTTTCAATTGCTGCATTGCATCCACATTATTGGTTATTTTAACACCCACCTTGCACTTCACAGGGGCCTACCATTTTGTCTTTTGACAAAGTGAGTTCACTTTGACTATGCATTTCTTCCCAATGTTATATTTCAGACTGAAATGAAAAGTATCATAGACATATTCATCATTTTTACTAGAGTGCCTAATAGAACAGAAATAAAAATTTACAAGCAGCTGCTCTGAAATAGAGTACTATAGTCAATGTGGCAGTGGTAAATCCTTCTCCAAACTTTTTCTAATATTTCCTTAACAAATAAAAAGCAAAAGTACACATAATACATTTTTCATTAATTTATAGTGTTTCCATTTTATAAATTGGTGAACAATTATGAAGATAAATATATAAAAATAGTTCTCTGTGCAATCCACACATTATTAAAAGATTATTTCCTAAAATATCTTGTTTTTTTGAGTCTGGGGTGAAGTGAATAATCTAGAAAATCTACAAGAAACTATGTGTTTTATTCAGAAACCTTACTGAGTTCGATTACTCCAAGGGAAACGTGTACAATGAGGCTTACAAAGTAGACATAAATTGGATTAGATTAACAAATACTCTAGCTGTTTTAATAAGACAATAAAAACATTGCATTGAGAAAAGGGTTTCCTCCTTCTGACTTTATGAGTAAATGTATACATTTCTTTACAAAATAATTAATAAGCTGCCTCACACAGCCAGATATTCCTACTGGATTTGATATTTGTATCCACTTATTCAGATGTTGGATGTTAGATGGTGTTAAGGGTATCATCGTAGGATATAAACTGTAATGATGCCATTTGCAATTAACTAGTGGTGCTTTTTTCAATGACAATAGTTTTCAAGTGGTGGTCCAACTATTTTGGGATTGCACCCAAGGTGCCTAATACTATTGGGTCTACCTTTGCTTTCTTTTGCCACAGCTGTTCTATTTCTATTTGCAGGGTTTTGTATTTTGTTAACTTCTCCAGTTTTTTTCCTAACTGCTGTCTCCAGATATTGCGCAATCACTATCCAGACTTTTTGTCTTTTTTTAATTGAGAATTGTTAAGTATGGGTTTTAGGTGCATGTCTAGCTTGAATTATAAAGAGTACCTTAGCTTCTTCATTTCTTACTACTTTCTCTATTTAATGATCCCACCGGTTTTTGATTGCAGGCAAATGGCTTTTCTTGCAGATCTTCCAATGCATCATTGTTGCTACTTTGTCATGCCATCTCTGTGATGCTAATCACAGAGCTAACAGCTAACCGTGTAGTCTGCTGTTTCTTCAGATGCTCTGCAAAGGCAGCACTTGCTATCTATTGCTACCTATTGTTATCTTCTCAATTCAGTCTTTGTATGCATTTGTTTTTAAGGCTTGGTATTTCAGGCAGCTAAAATTAATCCCTCTCTCTTTTTTTACAACTTTCTCCCTCTTAATCATTGCTGGGTCTTGATTATCTGCTTTGCCTGTTATTTTTTTGACTGTAAATGGTCATGTAATACTATTATTATTATGGTTTGTCATACAGGCAGCCAGATGTTCACACTCGATTTTACATTTTTTAAATCCACCTATCAAGTCCTTCCCAAGGACCTGGGATATGCAGATGATGTTTGATAGTGTTGTTGTTGTTGTTGTTTATTTGCCACCCAACTTGTGGTTCGGGGCAACTTTCAGCAATTACCCTTAAAATGTGCAAAATGTTAGGAATTCAATACTTTATCTCAAAAGAGTCATTGAAAAATTAGGCATTCAGTGATTAGTCTGTATCTAAACATCAATCATATTACTACAATATATTTAACTTCACTGACCCTACCAAGTTCCAGGTATTTTTATCACTACATTAGTATATAGGTTATCATAGTGTTCTGTTTTGTCATTCTAATGTATGTTTGCCCAAGCTCCTTTAGAATCATACCTGCTGAAAATGGCAAAAAATGCTTCCTTTTCTATGCTCTGTTCAAATCATCTCATAATTATTCTGGCATTTTGATCAGACAACTTGGCTAGCTCTAAGATATATCAGATGTTTTTCACATGCTTGCTGAGGCTCAGACAAATCCTGCATTGTTTTATTGTGTCAGCTTTATCGTGGAACATCATGCAACCATCTGGGAAGAAAAACAACATGGTCCAGGAGCAGCTGGTGAATTGGGAATGGCCAAATAAACACTGGCAATCAACCTACATGAGGTGAGATAAGAAAGACAAACTGGAGCCCAAAGGGACAATTCTGCGGGATACTAGCCTCCTTTTCCCTCTTACCTTATTGTTAAAATACTAGTATAATTCATAGTAGTAGAACTCTGTCATATGTTGAATGCCATTTCTAAAACACTTGGAAGCACACACAAATGTATGCAGTAGATGTCATGGTTAGTGTAGGAATCAAAAGATGCCAGGCGAAAGCAGACTTTGCTTCTCCAGATGTTGGTCTTATCATTCTTAGGAAATATAGGTAGGAATTGTAGCTCAGCAGTACTAGAATAGTGCCAGAGGTCCATCTCTACAAAACAATTCCTTATTAAGTAAGTCCAAAGCATCCCAAATTAAGAAAGTATATATTTTTACTAAGCAGTTTTAATCAACACAAAAGAAGGCAACCCTCCTCCATATTTTCTGAGTATTTCTATAGGGTCTATGTAAAGCCCAAAGAAATACATCATAGCTTCCCATTCAGAGGTGAGTTCCTACTGGTTTGGACCAGTTCTATAGAGTAGGTAGTAAGCCACTGGTGACATCATGGAACTGGTTCTTGTTTTTGTACTGCGCATGCGCGCACGAGCTTTGCTCGTGCGCACCCACAAGATGCGGCCACAAGGCACAGGAGGCAGCAAGACAGCGATGAGGTAAGTTAGAACCCACCCCTGTTTCCTGTTCTTTCTTCAATTAAAAGAATTTTTTGAACAACCAGGGAAGTTGGATAGTATCTCTGAACATATTAAAGCCAATGGTGATCAAATCACCTCCCTATGCTCCAGTGAGCCATGGCCTTTTTTTTTATTATTTGTCAAGGGTATATTTGATTACAGACAAAGCATAAACACAATAGTGAATACATAAGATGTATAAGCTTGGTTATGAATACATGAGATGATTACAAATATATGCGGACATTAGGACAGGGATGGTAACCACGCTAGTGCGCTTATTCACGCCCGTTACAGACCTCTTAGGAATGGGGTGAGGTCAACAGTAGACAGTCTAAGGTTAACGTTTTGGGGGTTTGGGGAAGAAAAGTAGGTCAGGTAATATATTCCAGGCATTGACCACACTGTTGTATTTCATTATTTATTTATTATGTATTTCATTATTTACCTATTTCACTGTTCTTACAGTTTATCCAAATTAAAAGGAAAGACAAGGAAGGAAATGAAAAGGGGTTTGGGATTTGCCAGAAGCACTTTCTATTTGGTTATATAACAATTTTATTCATTTATTACGTATGTTAATATGTCATCAATTTCTGTAGCTGAGAGAGCAATGGACTATCTCAGAACATAATTAAGGATGAGCAAACAGGTTTGGGGTTAGCTTTGTCTACAAAAATCATTACAGGCAGTTCCTCGGTGGTTGCTATGCCAATAACTGCTAATACCAAACAATAGCTATAAACAATAGCTTGGTGACCACAATTCCTGAACTTCCAGTTGCCATCATTAAGCAAATCACCATCATTGTTAAGCAAGGAAGTTATATCATCATCACTTGCGAACTCTGCTGGCTTCCCTATTGATTTGCTTCTAGGAATTCAACAAAGAAGGTCATAAACGATGATCATATGACCCCCCCATGGAGCACTGCAACAAGTATGAAGACCTGTCATTAATTTCTAATAATTGCTAAATGAGTGTCATTAAACAATATGAGCCTTTTGGCCCAGAAAAAAGAAGTTCACACAGATCTCAGGGACCCCATTTTAATGAACGCTAATAAATCAAGTGTTAATGTTCTGAATTCTGATAAAATTAGTTTCCAAGATTCTTTATATTAACTCTTTACTTTTTAAACAATGAATGAGACTCATTTTGCCTCTTTCATTCTGACTTACATGTGACTATTAGAGACTTGATAGCAACCCTATTGACCCTCGTAGACCTATCAGTAGCTTTGGATACCATTGAACACATCTTGGTGAGCCTACCTGTAGTGATTGGGAATCATTTTATGTTTGTTCTGCTCCAAAGTTTGTGGACAATTTGAGTAATGGAGAAGAGATGTTAACTCTGATTTTTGCAAAATGTGATGCAACAAGACTTTTCCCTCTCCGCACTCCCATTTACATCTGTCATGGAGCTCATAGGTAACATCATGTCTCAGTTTGGACAGAGCAATTATCAATAAGCTTTACAACCTAGCTTTACATCAGAATTCTGGGCCAATATGTAGTCATTGTGAGCGTTATTATCTGGGAAGGTAGATTAGACTTAACCCCATCAAAAAAAAAGTTACAATTTGTCCAGAAACATCTTAGCTCGGACATAGCCCTAATGATAGCGCTCTATGATGAAGTTCTCATCTTGAAGCAAGTCCATGATTTTTCAACCACCAGCGATTGTTGACTCCTGCTGAAAGTTCACCATAATGTTCTCTGTATAGTACTGCCTTATTAGAAAGAATAACTCTAATAACAATTCTAAATTGTTGTAGGCCACAACAGTGGTGTGTATGAGATACTACTATAAGGGAATACTGTATCTATGTCTGGTCACTTCACTGTTTACTGATTAGTTTCCATGTTCAAGAGCTGGTTTTGAATAATAAAGCCCTATATGGATTGGCTCTAAGGTACTCCGGGTTTTTACTCTGTGACTTATTTACTTTACTTTAAGCCTCCCTAATTTAAAAAATGCAGCATCAAAAAAATTTCTGTTGTGCCTCTTGTGATCTTTCAAGGCCCCCAAATTTGAAAAATAAATATGACTCCTAAAATAGTTGCAACAGGTATATGATACCAGTTTATTTTTATTGTAAAACTATATATTTGTGATTAGGAGATCACAATCTATTAAATCTGAAGTAATAGTCATATTAGTCCCATGTTTGTGACAAAAACAAGAGTCCTTTGGTTATTGTAGCACATACCTTTATGGACTGACCATCAATTGATCATTGATTGATCATGCCCTCAATCAAGGCACAGATTGAATCCATAAAACTCTAAATTATAATGAAGCTGGTAGTACTTAGGAAAACATATAGCTTTTCTATTTAGGGACAAAGTCTCCCATTCTTGAAAAGCTACATTTCTAGCCATGAGGTGGCACTATACACTAAGAATTACTACACCAGGTAAAAATAGCTGATAGGAAATTTAATCAAGTTATGTGTGTACAATAAATTTAGAAAGGGAGAATCAACATAAATTTAATAAGATAGTATGACAAAAATATTCAAAACAGCCATAAAATTGCTTCTTTCCAGAGCAGGTAAGGCTGAGATTGTTAAATTCTTGACAAGATAAAACCGTTTACATCTTAAGATACACAAATATAATTCAGCGCTATTCACGCTCCTCTTCCCAACTTTCTGTATTGTAGTATAGTAATAATATTTTAAGTACTTAATTCATTTTGTTAATGCACAAACATTGAATAAAAAAGGAGATAGAAACAGAAATGTAAGAAGATACACTATAATAAAAAATAGATTGTAAAAAGAAGCGTTCAATAGTACATTCTTCCTTTTGCTCCTTCCTTCAACCATTAACTACCACATAGATATTTATACTTTTTTTAAAATATAGTTTTTTATATCTATTTCAGTCTTTTTTTTTCAGTAATAGTAATTTTCTTTATTATTCCATTCAATTGAGAAATCTATTTTTTTTCTCTAGGAGTTGAAAACAACCTGATGCCACATAATCAATCAATACATTTTATTTACACTCATGGACCAATGAGCTGTAGCATATACAAATAAAACAAAAACTTAGAAATGTAAAATGCAAAAATAAAATTAAATGTGGTTGAATCATTGAAAAGAAAGAAGAGAATGACATTAATCTAATAATATAATGCAAATAAATTTGGAATATACAAGTTTTCATCTCTAGGTCCTGAACCACCAAATCTTATTATTAATTATGATTTGTCACAGAATCAGTCAAATGTTCAGACTGGATTTGGCATTTTTGTCTGCCTATCAAGTCCTTCCCAAGAATCTAAGACAGATGTGGATGCCGGATGGTGTTACAGATATCATTGCAGCATATAAGTTGTTCTAAGTAAAGTTGCCTTTTGAAATTAACTGATCATGAATTTGTCAATGCTGACATGTTCAAATGGTGCTCCAATTGTTTTGGGATTGCACCCAGGGTACCCATTACTATGGGTACCTACAAAGGATATATTGTAATATGCTCATAGGAGTGGTCTTAACCATCTTCATAATTTGCCTTGAGTAACTAGTCAATTGGACAGTTCTCTAAATCAAAGAAATGTTTTTTCATGTGCCACTGTTGTCAGCTGCTCGGAATATTTTCATACTTTCTATATTATGTTTCAATGAATGATTAAAAAAACTTATAATTTGTTACAATAAGAGAAATCAAAATAATATTTTCCAAACTTTATAGCTACAACCTAAGTATCAAGAATTCATAACAGATTTCCCTGAGCATTTTAAAACATGTGAGATCAATTTGCAGCAATCAAGTAAAAATGCACCTAAAAATAGGTCACAAGTGATTAGATGTAAAGTAAATATAGTGAAGTTAGTCCAGATACTGATCTGTATTTGTTTCTGTTGATAGAACAAGAACAAGAAAACAAAATGTAAGGATGTTTCTAGTATTTATAAGATCAACCAATGAAAGAAGTTCTAAAAAGGTATTGTTTACATTTAGGCTGACACAAAATTACCTCCATCCTCATTTTGCTATAATATGCTTCTGTTAACAAGGAACTGATCATTAGATACAATTTATGGTTATAAAAGACCATGAAATTCACTTCTCCAGATGACAGGAAGTTCTGTGGAAGAATCTTTACAGAAATGATGGCCTTATAATGATTGACAGTGCTGAAGATTTGTAGTGCCTGTTTATCTGCAAATAAACAAGGAGAAAATTTGGAAAGCAAATAATTTTCCATAAGCAGACAGTACAAATTCTAATCTTGTATTTAATTGTCTTAAAATAACAGCATGAATATAATTTAGTTTTTTTCTTTATTAGTGATTTTCCATTTAGTTCATCATTGATAAAATCCTATTCATTATTCTTTTCTATAACTCCCCCAAACAGTTGCACAAGTTAAACGCTAAGAGATTTCAAAGACTGCAAAAAATCTCCCATAGTTTAATACTGATCACTTGCATTTCTTATAATACACTTTTAAGCAGAAGCTATGGGGAACATATAACATCATAAAGTGATTAACAAAATACTTTCAAAACATATATCAGAGACTTAATTTTAGTAAGACATCATCTTCATGAAATATTTTTAGAACTCTTTGTCATTTGATCCTGGCTTAGAATAACCATCTTTCATGGCCTGAGAAAGATAGGGATTGTCAACTAGCATAAGTGGTGAGTATCAGGATGGAGAAGGACTAGCAGTGTGTGTATTATGTCTGAATGAAACAGTATAAATACATCGCTGACATTTTTAATTCTCTACTTCCAAGACTTTACAGAGAAATAGTGGCAGACTGTTATTATTCTGCTTGAATCTGTTCAGTTAAAGTTACCATCTGTCATTTTAATGTCATGTTACCCAATTAAAATGCTGTTACTGGATAACAGTCATTGGAAGAGACAATTGGACAGATTGCCCATCCTTCCCTAAAGCTTCTAGTTCCTGCTTTGCTGCCTCTGCAACCTGTTTAATGAAAGCGCACTTAAGAAACTGTGTATATTTAATTTGTGGACTGTGTTGCAAATAACATCTACTTATATCCAATAAACATTTTATTTTAACTAATTGTAATTGTATTTTAATCCCCCACCAGTTTTTTTTTAGCAATAATAATTGCAGATGTTATAAGGCAAGTAAGAGGACCCTATAATAGTGAAACAACCCCAGTACAGGTTCTGTGTGGCCCATTATATTCTACTTCTGAGATAATATCTGGGAAACAGTTCCAAAGTTATATTTAGTTTTTCTTCTACAAATGTTAGGCATAAATACTGTTTACAGTCCAGTATTTTATACCACAGTAATTATTCTGCTTCTTTCACACACACACACACAAAACCCAAGGAATTCTAGGGAGACATTGAACATTTGCAATTCCTACCATCTAGGCCAGCCGTGTCAAACTGGCGGCCCATGGGGCTGATGCATCACAAGCAGGCCACACCCACCCCAGCTCCACAAAGGGAAAAAGCGTCATTATATGTCACGTGACAGCAAGGTGGTGCCATGAGTTTGACACCCGTGAGCTAGGCAAAATTTCCTATCAGAAAGAACAGGAACATTTTGGGCTGGGGAGAACATGAGAAAGGCAAGATAGCAGTCATGACTATGTGATGAAAGCCTCAGGACTTTGAAAACATAAGTGAAGCCCCTGGCTTGAATTTTTTGACCTCACCCATCCCCCTCAAATATTCTGCACTTTCCTGTAGGAATTTGTTATAGATTTATCCGGCAAATGATTATTACATATTTTAAAAATACATACTTTCTATAAAAGGAGGACCTCAGTATTAGAAAAAGCATAGAATTTAAAACTTAATAATACAAAAGAATAATTGACATGCTCCTGTGATCTATGGAAAGGAAGGTTTGGCTGCCATCACACAACCTTCAAACCAGGGCTGAAATTCAGCAGGTTCTGACAGGTTCTGGAGAACTGGTAGTGGAAATTTTGAGTAGTTCCGAGAACCGGCAAATATCACCTCTGGCAATATCCTTTCTCCAGGAGTGGGGAGGAAATGGGGATTTTGCAGCTTCTAATAATTTGGAGTCAGAAATTAGGTTCATGTATGGTGTTTCAGTCCTATATCTTCATTTATGGTTCTGGTCAATAGCAATGGGAGAAGAATAATGAGTTTATGGTTACTCCAATATGGGGAGCCATAAGCCTCAGCCTTTTCCTTGTGAGACTTTTGGACTGGTAATCTATCAATTTGGTGTGTTTCAAATGTGATCATCAATATGATGACACCTAACTATATATTACCATCTGAATGAAGACAGAGGTACTCTGAATATTCTAAACTAATGTCAAGTACTGTTATGATCTGGAGCCTTAGGGGGGAAATCTCAGCTTAATCCAGCAATATAAAACTGTTGCTTGTCAAGAGATATCCTGGCATAGATAGGACCCCAATAATAGTGCTGCATGCAGCTCTATAATTTGGGATGTCTGTAGTTAGGCTGATATCCCAATACTCCTTCCCCTGTCATGCCCACCAAGCCACGCCCACAGAACCAGTAGGGATTTTTTTTGAATTTCACCCCTGCTTTTATTGAAAAAATACCTAGGAACAGGAAAGGTTCAAAGGAGACACCATTGGGGATCTTACATATTTCCCTTCTTGCAGGATAAATTCCTAGTTCTGACAGAAATGTGCCAGAAAATGAAGACAGCCCTAATTTAAAACATACTCAGGCTTAACTATAAAAGTTTTGGAATGCTGGTTATTGTTTTTCTTTTCATTTGTTTTTTTTTTAAGGCAAAGGTAAGATATTGTTGGCAGATATTTAAAATCGATATATAGATCGAATTAGATCAGAAAAACACTTAGTCATGATTTTAATTTTTAGCCCTGTATATGGAAATAAAAACTGATTTTGTTGTTGTATTACCTTCTATTGATTTAAAAAAATAAAAAATAAATGCAGATGATATGTGGGCAGACAGATAGATTGCTATATCAGATATTGAACTTGCCAATAATATTCAATTTTATTTAAGAAGTTATCTTAAATGTCTAGCATTAGCCAGCTATGGGCTTTAGTGATGTCTCATTAATTTAATAGTGATATATATCACTGCCGTCAATAGCCTCTAATTCTGTCCTAACTTATACCCTTTGACTTGTTGCTATCCAAAATATCAAAACCTGCACAAATTTTATCTATCACTTCAGTGCTCAGTAGCTTTTCACCAACCTGCTACCTGAGAGATGTTTTGAACAAGAGAGTTGGGCAGTTGTAACAACTTTGAATAAATAAAAGTAAGTAAACAAATTTTAAAGATCCTCCATGGCTCTGTAGATTTTGGGAAAAATGATTGTTGAGATCTCTGCTTTTGATTTAAGCAGTGTTTATTCACTGCAAACCTGGAACTATTTATTGGAGGATACTGGAAAATTAAATGGAAAATAAAACAACACATCAACAGTAATCTAGGGAGAATGAAGTAGAAAAACATAAAGTTTAACCTAATTATTTGCCTTTGCTTAACTGACAGCAGCTTCAAATAGAATCTCCAAATCATTGCCTTGCCTAATGGATGCATACCTACAGAGGCAGACATGCAGTATCTTTAATCTGTGGACATAATACAACAATATGTGAGAAAGAGTAGAAGAAAGATTCTGCTGAGATGTTGGTCTTTTGGCACAAATGGGTGTGTTACTTGGAACCCTCACACCTAGTATAAAGTTAAGACTATGTATGTTATCCAAAGCTTATTTATTTATTTATTAAATTTTTATACCGCCCTTCTCTCGAAAGACTCAGGGCGGTGCACAGCCAGCAATAAAA
>JANHFT010006087.1:644442-661216 GCA_032467955.1 Pseudoxenodon macrops | reverse complement strand
GTATATGACATCATCTATCTCCAGTCTACAACACAGTTCTTTCAGCAGTTCCAAGAAAGCTCCACATCCATTTGCACCACTTAGGTGACCCAGATGACACAGGTAAACTTCTAGGTGACCTTAATGACTCACTAAAAGAATGCAGATGACCAGCTGTCTGCAAGAAGTATAAATCCTTCTATTCGCCACCATCCAGTCAGAGCTGAAGAAGCTTCTTGGATGAGAATTTTAAATGTCTTCAGAGAAAAATCTGAAAGTCCAGTTGCCTTTTGAAAAAGCACCTTTGGGATACTATTGTAAAATATGCCTTTCCACTCGTGGAAACAACAATTCACCCAATGAAAGTAAGAAGATACAAGTAGGAATTCTCACTGCAGCATTGGTTGCTTCTAATTATTATGGCTCTTTTGTTGGTAGTATTCTATCAGAGGTGGAGCTGAAAATCAGCAAGAATGGATATTGGATTCTCCAGGAAAGGGATCCAAATCTCTTTTGCTACCTTAACATGCCCCCAAATTCTGATTATTAGACCAAACCAAGACTTCCTACTTAGAAGAGGTAGCGGGAGAGGTTTTTTTTTCAATTCCTCCCTCTGATTTCCATATTGTGAATTGCCCTAGGAAAAGATCCCATATTCTTCTTTTCCACAACTTGTGTGATTGCTATGCCCAATGAATCTATGAGATATCCCTGCATTCATTGATCAGAATGTCTCTGTTATTTGTTGGAAGAAGATGACAAACAGTGTGGGGCTTTTTATTTAAAACAAAATAACTGTATTGTCACATGCTTCTCTGATCTCTGAATAAGACAAGAGTTCTTGTTTATCTGGACTTAGCTCCCTTTGGAAAGATTGGTCATTGGAAAGTCACAATGACTAAGAATGACATCATTACAAATTGCAACCCAAAATGTCTGGAAGACCTCAGGCTGGAGAAAATGTTCTAACAAATGCTTTTGTTATACCCATTTTCTGTTTTGTTTTGTTTCTAGAAATGACTGGTTGTTCGGTGAATTATTTTCATTTTTCTTCATAATAGTGTAGGAAGGTTCCTGCTGGATTATACTTGGGGAGTTTATCTAACCCAGAACTTCTATTTTACACAGATGCTAGAAGGCTTTTTTAAGGCACAAAGATGGGACTTCATGATTTGCTCTGTAGGAGTTGCTTTTATATCCATTTAACTAAGACATGCTCAGTCATGTATGTTTTAAGACCATTTCTGATATAGACATATGAGAAATGAAATCCAAAAATAAATATGTATCATGAAAAAAAAAATATTTTCCCATACTGAATCTATTACATATTTATTTATTTGTATTTCCACCTTCATTATTTTTACAAATAATTCAAGGCAGCAAACATCTCCAACATACCTTTCTCCACCTATTTTCCCCACAAATGCAACCTGTGAGGTGAGTTGATCTCAGAGAGAGTAAGAGCCCAAAGTTACCGAGGTACTTTTCATGAAAATTGGGGTGAATTTACCAAATCCAGTCCAATTTCCAGTCTTCTACCTCCAAGGAGAGGTAGAAATGTTTTATGCATTCACTTGTTCCATGTATTTACATATCTTTATTGGATCACCTCTGTAAATCCCAGCATTTTGAAAAGTTTTTGTCATATTCCAGCCTCAACTTTAACTTTTTCAATGATATGATAAAATCAGAACTTCTCTTATTTGGGGACTATGAGAGATTTTAACAGAAGCTGGAATGTTGAGCCACCCAGAAATCATCTATTCTTATACCTATACTTATCCTCACATTTTAAACTAAAAAATGGCATTTGCCATTTTTTGTCAATCCATTTTGAAGGTATAACCTTGAGGACCTTTGAGATTACAGGTTACATCTAGCCATAAGATGCACACTAACTGATCCTGATGCCAATCACAAATGGACAGAAGCTACCTAGAAACTATATTTTGATCACTGAACGGTCTGCAATAGATGAATAGGAATTACTGAGTCACATTTGTTTAATGGTGAGGGCAAGAATGACATGCCCATTCTAAATTACTCTGCTGAAAACATACAAACAAATCATCCTTTTAAGATAACCAGATTTATTCTATAGAAAGACTATGATATCTAGAATTTAGAATATATTTCTCAGTCTTAGAGTTTTGATTTCTGTTATTTGCACCAAGGTCCCATTGATGCAGTAGATCTCATGTCTCATTCAGGGGGAAAATATATCCTTAAACTTTTTGGAAACAGGTAAGGATTTTTCTTCACTAAAGCGAGTAAAAGGATCATCTGCTATCAAAAATAATGGCGACGTCTGTACAATAAACCTTAAAAGTTTGGAACTTATTATAAAAAAAAAAAAAACTTCAATAGACTAGTTCCTTCTGGTGTTCAACTCAGTACAAAGGCAGTGAAATTATACTGTAATTCACAATGTCAGTTTGAAGCAATTACTTGGCATTAGTCTGCCTTCACTCAGTATCAGAGCTGTCACTGTCTCACCATGCAACATTTTAGTAGAGGTAGTAGTAGTACTGATGTATGTAATGTGCACGTGTAAGTATTTTTTTCTCATCTGGAAAATATAGAAAGGAATGTTAGAAGATCTGTTAGCATGAAGTTGAACTGCTGTGAATGTGCAGGGAGAAAACCCTCATAGAATTGATGTCAAAACTTGATGGAATACTGATAGAATATTGGTTTTCCCACTGCAATGCCAGGAATAGCAAATAGAGAGTATTTTTCAAACCCTTAAAAAAAAGACAAGTAGGAAGTGAAGCAAGTAATGCAAGAAAAGAGGCTATTTTTATGGCAGCAGTAGCAACATGGTGTCCTCCAGATCTTTTACACAACACATTTTTGGGCACTAAGCTGCATATTTCTATTTTACAAGGACACTTGTGTTCTCTAGGAATAAATACTAAGATCCTTGGCCAACTTCTGCTCCACTGAGCCTTTGGCCTAACCCTTTAGGTGATCATCACAGCTGTATCATTAATTGCTTTAAAAATCATGTGCTATATTTTGAACTACTGTTTGCTGTCCAGAGTCTAAATGGATTGGTGTGGCTAGTAAATATTATTAAATAAGGGTATACATAAATAAATATTGGGTTCCCCATTGGTTGATTATGAACATGGCCAAGCAGTCCCCAGTGGCAATACTATATAATATAATACTAATATTTAGTACAATACTTAGTACAATACTAAGAAATTCCATGTAGAGATAAACGATTGTTTTTCATTTATATTTTAACAAAAGCTTGTTTTATTCATATTTCCTCTGACATCTAAAACATTCCCTCATATCTGATTTTCTCTCAGACTTTCTAAATTCTGTTTAGAAACAAAAATGAATGAAAATAAGTGCATATGAAAATATCGAGTATATTAGGGAAATTACTGGAAACAAATATGCATGTTAGGAACACTGCATACCCAAAGGTGTATTTTAGAATAAAGTCTGTGATAACTTTTATGTGATTTTTAGAAATAATTGCAATATACATAGACATGGGTTAGAATAAATGGAAAAGTGTTGAGATGGCAAAGTAAATGAGATTGAACACTTTATACTTGTATGTTCATTCAGGTGTTCTTTTGTGGAGAAATTGATGTGAAAAGTATTCCCTAGCAATAGAGAGTTACAACATCAGTGTAGAGGACTAATAAAAATGACAAATACATTTGACAGGAGTGTAGGAAGGCAGGATTAAGATTAGAGACTCTAAAACATTGCACTAAATGATAAAACATGAGAAGGTCTTTTCTTCATCACATTTCCAAGGCCCCTTGAGTTTTCAATGATTCTGTGTGGCATACGTTAAAACACTCCACAACAATATAGCAAATAGTAGTAATAGTAATAAATGCCTAGAGAGTGCAATAAACACACAAACCTACTTGCACAACATTCCCACAAAAGGCCCTTGTCAGCCTTGCCAGGTGACCAGACAGGAAACATGAGCAGAAAAGCTAATTCTACTTTATTGTAAAGCTACATGAACAGAAACTTATAATCAGAAAGTATAATTATCCCGCTGTCACCTTTACAGTTGGTGAAGTCTTGCCCACTGCCCAGCTACAGGCTTTAGTGCCTCCTAACTGACCATTTCCTAGGCAGCATCTCTTTATCCTGTCTCCCAAGGCCTTTCCCACAGTTATTGTCCTGCACACATTGTAGTCCAAGGTCCTGGGAAAGAACCATTTTCAAGACCTATTTAAGTTATGTCATAAAGTAAGAGATGGCCATTGTTTCCCATTGTAAATCAAGTGGAAGAGGTGGCAATTGAGCTTATGTATGTATGTAATGTATGTACGTATGTATGCAATGTATGTATGTATGTATATACCATATGTATGTATGTATGTGTTGCCCATTTTACTACAGGGTAACTAGAGAGCTATCTCTATCATCCATCTCTATATTAAAACATAAATATATTAAAGCCAATCATTAAAATCCAATTACAGGTCAGGAGGGCAGTGCCAGGGTAAGAGGAGATGGAATCTTTTTTTACTCAATTAACCACCTAGCTCATAGATCTCTTCTGATCATGGGAACAAAGTCTTGTCAGACACAATTTGGACCTTCCAGTAGGTCATTGCCAAACTGATTCTGATGTAATAATGAGTCGCATTAAATAGAAGAATGATCACAGTTGAGCAGCGGAGCAAGCAGTGGGAGGTCTCGTTCTTAGCCTTGCCAGTTAAAAGGTCAAGTGGCAGAGAAGATGACACATTTGCTTGGGATTCTGGAAATAATTAGTTTAAGGAAGTATAGGCAGGCTAGAGGTACCAAACAGTCTGATCTACAGCAAGGAAGGTTCCCATTATTTGCTATCTCTTTAACGGGTGTTGAGATTCAGATTAAAAATTACATTGACAGAAAATAGCTATGGAGTACAAACTGACCACATGTTGTTTCACCTAACATACATTTGTTTTCATTCTTTCCTACAATCTCAAGGTCTTTCACATTTTTAAATGCCAGATAGTCCTCAAAAGAAGGCAACAGCCAAATTGTAATCCCATGTGAAAAACCTTCCTGCGGATAATACTGTCTGATAACTACATGTGCATAATCTGTGTGGAAGGAATCTATTGCTTCTAGAATGTCTTTAACTTAACCTAACATAAAGTCCTACTGATATTATTTTGGTTTTAGATTCTCCCCCTCAAAAATGAAGTTCTCAATTGGGACCCAAGTCCTATATTTTATCCATTGAAAACAAGTTCCTACGTTGTTTGCTTAAGGTGATGGATGTTTCACTCCATGCCTTCTTGATGTTGAAGCCAAATACAGGATTTCAAGTTAAAAGGTGATTAATCTTCTCTAATGGGATTGTACACTACAAGCAGGCTTTCACCTCTGTGTCTTTGTTAGCTCTGATCAGAGCTTGCATTACCTCAGAATGAGTAATAGGTCATTAATAATGACTATGGGAGTGATGAGGAAGGGGAGGGGCTGCTTTGATCAAGAGCAAGGTGTACCCAGGTCTTTGCAATATAATCCTATTGGCCAAATCATTCTGAGCTCAAGTGGTCTTTAATTGGGTGTACAGTGTAATACAATACTATCCAGATTGCTGCAGCATTATTCATCTTTTTATTCCATAAATATTGTGACCAAACTATTCACAACCTAATAATTGTTCTGTTCATACGCAATATTATTTGATGGAAACAAGTGGACATCATTCCATGATTCAGGAATGCGAATTTCTAGAACAATGAGTTGTTTTTAAGGCAGTCTTTAAATACCTATGCATGACTTACGTATAGGCCATATATAATGTATAACAGTCTTCCCCAGTCTACAACTGTCTAACTATGTTGCGACTGCAACACCTTGAATGCCCAATAGTCATGCTGGCTGAGCATTATGGGAATTACAGTATTAACCTATTAATAGGACATCAAGTAGGGAAAGCTTGTTCTATAGAGAGATCTATAGTTTGGGTGACAAAGGTAATTTTCCTCATCTTTCAATCTGAGAAATGAAACTGGTAGATAAAGCATTTTATGCAATGCAGAGGTAAAATAATTCGTGCTCACAGATTTTGAAAGTCCTTTTCTTTAATAGCATTTTGAAAAGAAAAGTTTGAACAGATGTAAGCCTCAGACATGTTGTTTATCTGTTTGGGAGTCAGCCACTTATTCAGTCTGGGAAGAAATGGAAATGGTATAAATGTTAGGTGTTCTCAGATTCGGTCCTTGACTAAGTCAGAATCTTAATGACTATTTTTCACAGCCTAATGCTTCTCTGATCCTGATTCTGTCTATGTGTGTGGTATGGCCCTATCCAATTTGCAACACATCTTGCCACTGTGACTATAATCTGACCTAGGCTTTTTGCTTGACGGTGTTTCATTACCTAACTAGGTAACATCATCAAATGCAAGCCTAGTTGGGTTATGAAATATCTGCAAACAAACAACCAAGTACAGTGATCACCAAGAACTCAACAGTTCAACTCTGGGTTAGAGAAATTATCTTTAATTATAACTTTGATGTATAGTTTCTACCTCAGATCTATCCTGGCTTTATGTATGGGTTTACACTATTTTTCAAAAGAAAAAGTGAAAGCAATGTACAATGGAAAGTATCTTCTTTTCTTCAGAATACATAGACATGGAAGAAATAGAGGGTTTAGAGATAGTTTGTTGATTCCATTTCCAATAAAAAATATTTAGAAACTTCTGTATTGAAGGATTCAAGAGCTCTCTTCTTTGCTAACTGTACTATTGAATGTAAAGGGAAGGCTGCACATGTTGTGTTGTGTGGCTTTGAATAACTGATGATTCTTGAGTACATAGAAGTCTATGTGGACATTTTTCCCCCTAGAAACTTTATTGGTAGTAATGGGTGTAGAGTGGAGGTCTTGGAATGTTGTAGATGCCAACAAACCTAGTTAAGCTGTTCTTCTGTGCTTTTAATGGATGTTTACTGGCTATTTTGTGAAGAACAAAATGATTTCAGATAATCAAACAAAAGGCCAGCACAGAAAGAATTGTCAGTGGTAGCATCCTCGGCTTTGTCGAGTGGAGGACTGCAATAAACTATAAGTGCGTGTGTGCGTGTATGCATCTGTGCCTATGCCTGTGCCTATGTCTGTACATACACACACACAACACATTTCCCTTAGTTCAAAAAGAGAGAAAGGACAGGGGCAAGAGTGATCAAGGAGCTTGTTCTCAGGAACAATTAGGTGTAGTGATGTTGGCAAAGTGACTAAGGTGTGAGAATTAACAGGCTTTTGATTAGTTTGATTAGCAACAAAGAGGTGTTCTAGAAGTTAATCCCAAGATCTCACAATGGCTCATCTACTGCATAATGTAAGAGGCTAAAAATAAAGTGAATGTTCATCAAATACAATTTTATGGTTAGGAGTGGGGGATTGTGACTATTAGGATAAGTTTAATTTTTATATACTGTGATTCTCTTTCATGGCTGCTCAAATATAGAAAATGAAAAAGTGAACCCAGAAAAAGTGCACATTTCAAAAGCATTGCAGAAGGACTTCAAATATCTACAGTATATTCTGCTAAGACTCTCATATCTGATTCTTTATAACTTTTGTTGGCATCATAGGCCAATTTATTTTGAATCAACATACTAAGAGCTAAGAGCAACGTACTATGAGCTAAAAGTTACAGAATACATCAGAATCCAGGACCCATACATGTTCAGTTACAAGAGAGTTTATCCAGTTAATATTCCTTTTTCACCCACACAAATACTCTTTGATCTAGTCTCCTCCCTCCAGTCAAACTGCTTAGAGGTCTTTGGAAAAGTATGAAATGTGAGGAATCTAGTTTCTTCTAAATGATATTTAATTAGTAGAAGGAGACCAATTAGATAGTACCCAATGGAAAGTCACCCTTTGAATACATCAAGGAATTTAGGGATTGATTGCATGAAAAATGTTATGCATCCATGGTGTCTCTTTAGCACTGTTGCCTTTCCTTTTGTCAGTTAACCCTGTCCTACTAAGGACACAGGAAACTAATTTGTTAGTCAATTTGGAGGGCAATCAAATAATCATGAGGAAACATTTAACCATTATAGTGTTGACAGTTTGGACTTACTGTGGTATTGCTATGTATCTTGCAAAAAGAATTCTCCCTTTCAACTGTGTTTATGTGAAATAAATGCTAGCAGTTTTGACTATAGATGGTTTTAACTAAAATTTGAGGGTAGGTTTAAGAATCTGACTTGAAGGAATACATACCGGTATTTCTTTCATTTGCTTGTATATTTTTTTTCATCAAAGGAAACTTCAAGTAGTTTTATGATCATAATTGGGACCAGAATTTTAGTCACTAAGCAATGGGGTCATTAAACAATTTTATGACTATTTTTACCATGGTCATTAAGCAAATCACAGTCATTAAGTGACTTGTGATCATTAAGCTTCCTAATGACTTTGCTTGTTGGAAATCAGCTTGGAAGGTTGCAAATCATGATCATGTGACTGCAAGATGCTGCAACCATCATAAATGTGAGCCAGTTGCCAAGCCTCCCATGAATGTGAGAGTGATGTGACAGTTGTAACTTCAAGGATGGGTTATAAGTCACTTTTTCCAAGGTTATCATAACTGTGGACTATCGTTAAAGGAACAGTCATAAGTCAGAGAGTCCCTGTAAACACAGAAATCTCCATGTATTTGTTTTCATCCAACATCATTTGGAATTATAGTGTTATTTTGTTTACAAGCAATCCTCTTTTTTTTAGCATAATTCTACAGTAAAGCAGACAAATTGGTTATTCTTTTGGGCCACATACTAAAGGGAAGTACATTTCACTGGCAGAACAGTTGGTAACTTTATGCTGTTGGAGCATGTCATTCTCCAGGAACATCAGTTCTAACTCACCTGGACATTTAAGGAGGTTGATAGGAAGAGAGAGAGAGGGAGAGAGTTGAAGGAAACAGGAAGCTGAACGAGGCAAATCTCATGTGTTTCTTCATGTGTCATTCCAAAGCTTTGGCAAACAGAAGATAATATGACTGCAACTTCATTAGGAGAAGGGGAGGCACTTTCAGTAGCCTCATTTATTGAATAGATAGAGTGGATCCTAATAAAAGGAATGACAGATTAAGAACTGTCTGGGAACTAATGTACTGTTTGCTGGACTATAAATGGCTGGTATTAGGTAATGACAGATGAGGAAAAACAACAGTATGGGGCGGAGACGGTGAGCAATGGATGAGTAGGTGGAGCAGGAGGAGTGGAACATCCTTGAATTCCAATGATTTTCCCTGAAGTAAAGTGCTTCTTAGAAGGAGAAATGGATAGCCTCAGCTGAATCCCTTCTCCTTGTTCTGCTTAAATTAAGCCCATATAAAGAAACTGCTCAAGAAGTTTAAGAATGATAAAGATAATAATTACAAAACAACTTAAAAAAAAATACATGCAAACAGTGTTTAACTGAATGGTTGTCATGATCTTATTGTTAATTGAAATAGCTAAATTTAAATATAGGGTAGAGAAAGGACCAAAGCTATAGCTCCATCCATCCATGATAGTCTTGTTCTACTTCTACTAGAGATAGGGGACATTTTCCTCATTAGTAGTACAGTTGCAAGGAAAGTGGATAGAAAAAAGCCATGACTGATCCCTCCAGGTAGGAAGTAGTTCCTAGTTGATGATGCTCTAAATTAGGGCTGTCAAACTCATGGTTCACAGTACAGATGCATCACACACTGGCCACACCCACGCCTGGTTTAGTGAAGGGGAAAAAAGAAGCAATACATCATGTGATAATGCTGTAACAATGCGGGTTTGACACCCCTGGTCTAAATGGAGTATCCATGACTAGTAATTGTATCATTTATGTAAAATCCAAGATTGTCAGTAAAGAAATTCTGAAAGAAAGCCAAACAATTTGGTTTTTGTCAAAGGAATGTTTTTTGTACAACTCTAACATGCCTTTACTTTTTAATGTAATTTAGGTTGAATTAAACCACTGCGGTTTTTTTAACCAAAAAACCCATCTTGGCATGATGTGTGAATGTGCAGAGGTGGATTCCTACCGGTTCGGACCAGTTCTATAGAGTAGGTAGTAAGCCGCTGGTGATGTCACAGAACCAGTTCTGGCCCATGGACACTGCCATCTTTTTTTTTTTTGAATTTTCTTTTGGGGAAAATTTGTTTTTGAATTCTTTTTCCTGCGCATGCGCAGAAGCTAAGTTTCCGGCACTGCACATGCGTTGCCATCTTGTTTTTGGCCTTTTTTGGGGAGGAAAGTTTTTGGATTTTTTTTACTGCACATGTAGCATACCCATGCAGCTGTGCACTAGAATGGTAAAAAATATCCTGTTTTGTTTTCTGTTATCCATTTAGCAGTTATTATTAAAGCAATATCTTAACAAAGATATACTTTTAATATTGGTTGCCAAGTTGCCTTTCTTTCAAGCATGAGATTTTTTTTGTTCCTGAGAAATTCTGGTTGTAGGACCAAACTGCTAAATCATGGTCCTTGCAAAATAAGGTGCATAACTATTGAAAATAAGGACCAATGCTCCCCAAACAAAACAAAAAAGATTATTTCTGCATGGAGGTATTAGTAATTTTCAGTATGAGGAAGAAAGCTCTTCAGATTTTTCAAAGCCTGATTGCTTTCTAAAACATATTATCATCAGTTTGATAATGATCACACATTTTTCATTAAAAAGTCTTCTGCAGGCTTTCCCAGAGAGAGAGAGAAAAATACTTTATTTCAGCTATGAAACCAGAAAAAAGGCAGGACTTCCCCTCCCTACCAGAGGTGGTTCCTACCGGTTCTATAGAGTAGGTAGTAACTCCAAGGTAACATCATGGAGCCGATTCTGTCGGTCTTTTTGCTAATTTTTGCTTCTGCGCATGTGCAAAAGCTAGTTTTTGACTGCCGTGCGCTCACTCATTCACATGCTTTGCGCGCGCACTCGAGGCACAACCCTGAGCAAACCGGCAGTAAGAAGATTCAGAATCCACCTCTGCTCCCTACCGTTCTCTTCCCAAACCTATCTTAGCCTGCAGAAAGCTGTAGGAAGGGGAAAAAAAACCTAAAACCAGGGAGGAATATAAGGTGACAACAATTTATTTTCTGGACGGTAAAATGACATATGGCTTCATAATCCCTTGTGACTTTACAGAGTCTTTAGGCACTTTTGAGGGCCACCAACAGTTCCAAATGATGTGATGCAAAAATACGCATGCATTGCTAGATTACAGTGAAAATAATTTACTTTGTATCTTCTGAAAGGGCTACAGGCCTGTTTTTAAAAGGAATGGGATGCAAAAAGCAAGAAGTGCTTTATAAAGCGTAGGAGAAAAATCCCTCAATTTTAAGTCCATGAAAAATGACAAGGCCGATTGTGTTTCTGAATAAAATAATGATTCTATTGCTGAACAGCTATTGTTGTAAATAATTAAATGAGCTGTGCATTGTTCAAAGATTCAATGTATCTTTCGGTATATAACAGTGACTGGTATATATTAATAAAGTTGTATTACTTATTATAAGACTCTCACAGATGCTCTTAAAATGCAGAACTTTTAAGTTTAAAGTATATCTTTATATTCCTTCTCCCATGATGTTCAAAGTGTCATCTTATTTGAATTTTAGTCACCTTTTTTGTATTACACAATCTAATGTTTTATTGAATGGAATCCTTCTTACCAGGTCAGAGTTTGATAGCATGTACAGAGAGAGTTGACACCTTAGACTAGACATTGCATAGTGTACGTTTTTGGAAATAACCAAGAGGTAATTTCTAAGCTAAATTCTTGATTAAAAGAGTTTGATATAAAGGGTTAATGCATGCAAGCAGAATGATCTACAGTATTTAATGGCTATTTTAAGATTACTACAGTACTATATATGTATGCTGTGTGTTTATATACAGTAATTTGTCCTGTCACTTTTGGTAGGAATGTTGTTTTCTTGTTGGTAATTCCTCCGTTGGGCTGTTGTTTATTGCTGCATTGTTTATCTGAGTTGGTGATTCCTTGATTAGGGTATTGTTTACTGCTTGATAATTTGCCTGGTGTTAATATTTATGTTAATTTCTGCTCATCTAGGAGTTGATTGCTGGTAAAGAGGTGTTCTGTCATTTTGTTTTCTTTGTAGCCTTTATATTCTGTCTTTTGAATGGTGTGTGAATGTTGTTTATTTCTATCTATCTGTTGATGACTGATTTGTCTGAGTTCTAAGCTTCTAGGAATTCCCTAGTGCTTTTGCATTTAGCTTGTTGGTCTAGGATGCTTATAGTTCCCAGTTAAAACTGTGGTTCAGGCTATCCATCTATTGTGAAATTACAATTTTCATTGTATCTTCTGCTTGTCTGTCCTACATAGTGGTGTAACCATCTATACACTGTATATTATAGATGATACAGTTTTTCTTCTTCTCCTTGGGCTACTGGGTTTTTTGATTTACTTAAAATATTTAGGAGGGTTTTAGTTTGTGTGCTATGGTGATACTGTGTGGCTTTATTAGTCTGTTGGTTGTTTTTGAGATGTTTTAGATGGATGGCACGTTATCCTGTTTATAGCTTGTGCTGTAGTGGACTGAGAGGTTAGACATTTTCTAATAAAGTTGCACGAATATCCATTTTGTTGTAGGATGTTGCATAGGCCTGCATTGATGGTTAGGTGACTACTTTGTTGGGGCTGAAAGTAGTATATTTATTGCTATTTATCTCTTCTTTATAGTGATCAAGGAGGAACAGAGAAAGAGAGAAGGAGCGATGGAAGCAGGGAAGGACAAAAGAAGGAGGGAGAGGGAAAGAAAAGAAGGAAGAAAAGATGAAAGGAGGAAGGAACAGAGGGAGGGGAGGAAGGATGGAAAAAGAAGATTGCTAGGAAAAGTGAGAAGAAGGGGGGGAGGGAGGGAGGGAGGATCCTGATGTTCCTTGTCAGTTTCTCCCAAGGAAATTCAATAGGGAGCCGTCAGGAATTTGTAAGTCACTCCTGCATTCTGTTTTTTTTTTTTTTTGCATAACAGGGAATGGGTTGACTAATAATTTATCTAAAAGTTAAGTAATTTTGTTTTAATGCTGATTGCCATCTGCCAGCAGTTTGGCAATTTGATTCTCACCGGCTCAAGATTAACTCAGCCTTCCATCCTTCCGAGATCAGTAAAATGAGTACCCAGATTGTTGGGGGCAATAGGCTGACTCTGTAAACCACTTAGAGAGGACTATAAAGTACTTTGAACTGATATGTAAGTCTAAGTGCTATTGCTATCTTTAGTTTCTTGATATAAAAGTTTTCGTTATAAAGGAGGTTGTCCTTTGTTTTAAATTACCTGAGCATGGAGGAGATACACAAATATTTATTTGCTCTCATTTCTTTCCCACTATTTTGTTACCAGCAGGACCCTAGGAATGTCAGAGCCCCTGATATTAGGGCATTGGGGAATAAGATTGCCATGTCATTCAGGCAACAACTAGCATGGATTTGTTACTGCAGTTGTGAAGATCAGGTGCACTCAATGAATGTATCTTATGTAGTGCAGCAAAGTTCTCTTTGCAAGGTGGCAATTGTCTTAACACAGCTGGAAGCCACATAGGAAACTGAGCTTTTGCTGCAACATGCTATTGTTAAACAGGTATAAGCTGATGAGGAAAAATGATTGTTTGAATGCCCTCTTTGCCTTGACGTTTGTACCATTTCGTTTGTCCTACCCAAGAGTCCAGAGAGACAAATGTCATTTCATACGGTCTGGAGTAAGTTGCTTTTCTTCTTTTGAAAATCATCCGTTTGGATTTGAAATGCAGAGAGGTCCTTTACCTCCAAGTGTGTGTCATCTTAAAACCGACTTTTTTCTAAGTACAGTGAGGCAGTTTTTGCCAAGGCCAGTTGGAGTAAATTCTCTGTGTTTGACAGATGATGAAGGGATGGAGGATTTATAACTTATTTGAGATCCCATACATCACCCTTTCTGTCACTTGCTTATGATGGCCTTGCCAAAAGATAAAGAAATGTAGGACGCTCTGTATGGGCCATGGTGACAGGCCAGGGACAAATGTCTCTGTTGGGTAAATTGATTTGAATAGCTCCGGTGAAATATCAGGCAAGGCAGAAAATATGATTGGGTTTAATGATCCCGCCTGCATTGTATCCCAGAAAAATTTCAAATGGCAGACAAGTTAATTAAAGTCGTGTTTGGCAAAGAGAACTGAGAAGAGGCCACAATGCATAGATATGGATATGTATTGTTAGATAATCTATTCATTAACTGTATCTGTTGGCCTATCTAAAAGTTATTTTTCTGCTACTTCAAGTGTAGCATTCCTGTGAGGTCAGTAAATAGCATTTGTAAATTTATAGTATGTTTATCCAGGTAAAACTGTACAGAATATTTTCCATTCCCCAGAGTCTAACAAACAAAGACCTAGAGGCATAAAACTGGAATGAAAAGATGGAGAGCAGACAAATTGTTTATTCTCCTCCGGTGAAATTTAGTGCACATAAAACTCAATATGGTATTAAGAATTCATTTTCTGTGAGCAAAAAAAAGGTTTATGGCCACAATGCTGAGAATCTGCTTAGGCAAGTCAAAGTTCTTGCTGTTTAATTGCATAGCTTATTTATATTTATAAAGATTTTATTTATTATGTCAAGTACTTTCCTATTATTTAAAGGAAAAGCGGTGTTAAAAGGTTGGATATAAATAAATTGTGCCTTTTTAACATTATCTGTTGAAACTTATGCAAATCAATTATCATGAGAGAAGTTAGGATGGAGGGGAGGAGAATAGGATTGATCAAAAAGTAACATTTTCTTAGTAAGACAACTTCATGTGGGCTGGTATTAAACAAACCTCACCACACACCATCAAATGAATTTCCATTACTACCTTCTGTGATCATTCTTCTACCAAGTGGAGCATGGTGAGTGACAGTGAGAGATTAGTGACATACCTCTCTTCCTGTTATCTCACATACACTTCATTTTTCTCCAAACTGTTCGACTGTTGGGGTTCTAACATTGCTTAGCTTGATGATGTTTATTTAGTATTGTTTATTACTTTTAAAAAAACTATACCTCTATTGTTAAAATACTGAAATGCAGAGTAGAAAAACTTGAAAGTAGAAAAAAGGAAATACTGAAATACAAAAGAAGAATGAAAGCAAGATAATACAAAAAAAGACTGCTACTGAATTAAAAAATGAAAAAAGCTAAATTAATTTTTGATTATATGCCCTTCCTTTCCCTTCTATTTGTATACCCAACTATAAGAGCAGAGTTTAACTTTTTGAGTCCTACAGGTGTTTTGTTTCTAATTATTTTAATGTGGGACAGTTTATCTCCTGTTTCTGTATTTTAAGGGTGGAGGTTTCAAACAATGCTTCTAACAAGGTTTCAAACACTTTGAGAAGATAGGGAACCATCTCTGTCTAGATGTGGTGCTTTATGTAGAACGTCACACAGGAACCTGGCACTGAGCTCCTGTTTGCCTAGTGTAGGGGTGTCAAACTCAAGGCCCATAGGCCAGAACTGGCCCATGGGATGCTTCGATCTGGCCCATAGGACCACCCTGGAAACAGCGAAGGACTGGCCCGCGGTGCCTCTGCCAGTGAAAACAGATCTTGGGAGGCCAGGTCCTCCCGAGCTCTGTTTTCACTGGCAGAGGGTTACAGGAGGCTGTTGCAGCCAAAAAGGGAGCTTGGGAGCCCATTTTCATTTGTAGGTTTGGGCCAGCACAGGTACCCCCTGACATGAGTGATGTTGAGTTGACCATGCCGATCCAGGCCACACCCACTCTGCCTCCCTAAGGTCAAACACAACCCTGATGTGGCCCTAAGTGAAAGTTTGAAACCCTTGGCCTAATATAACAGCTCTTATTTTTGCATATTATTCCTGCTATCAGGAGGGCAGCACAGTTGATCTGCCTAGTGTGGGCCTGCAGGATCCAGAGTGAAGCCTTTGGAAGAGAGGGAACATAAGGCTAGATAACAGTATCTTGTGTGTGGTTGGCTTCAGCTAGCACATGCAGACTGCTGTCACCTTCTATTCCTGGTCTGAGGAGGAGGTAAACAGCCAAGTTGTCCAAGTAGACCAGGGACATTATCTCACAGGGCGACTCTTATTTATTCCTGTGGGAGTACCAAAGAAAATAATGCAATTAAATGTTTTAAGGGAACATGGCACCACAATGTTAGAGAACCTCTGTTTTAATATTTAAGCGTTTCCTCCATCATGGTTTATTATTTGTCTACCCTTCTTATTCTTTTATCATAATACATGTTATATTACTTTTGTTTATATTATAAGTGCCTAAGGAATTTTACTATTAGCTAGGCTAGAAATTCTTTAAATAAATTTACATTTTTTCATCAATGGGGTTTTGTTCAGTCAGAAGTTATTTGAATGACAAAATTTCCTGAAGAACAACATTTTCTAAATGCCTATACTTACATTCAGATTTCTAAAAGATAGTGCTTGCATACGGTGTAAAAATGATAACTTCAGATTTAAAAAATGCTCTAATTAAGCTGAATTTATTTGCTAATTTATTTTTGTGTTTTAACTACCACCACAGTCCAAGATGGTCTAGATGGTTTCCAGTTGTTGTTAAAACAATGATTTTAAACAATGTAAAATGTCAGTTTTCACAGTCAGTTTTCAAAGGCCTTCTACAAAAGCTGGTTTTTAATCTATTTCCAGAAAGGCCATGAGAGAGGGAGCCATCGACTTTGGAAGACGGCTTTTCCATAGAAGGGGAACACCCAGTGGTGGGATTCAAATAATTTAACAACCGGTTCTCTGCCCTAATGATTTCTTCCAACAACCAGTTCACCAAA
>JANHFT010006087.1:624672-637856 GCA_032467955.1 Pseudoxenodon macrops | reverse complement strand
GCAGCAACAGTGGGACTGCACCGTGGCAGCCACCCGGGAAAAGGAAGCGGAGGCGCTGCTGGAGTACAAAGGAATTGGCGAACTGCACCCACTTTTTGTACTGTGGAGTCCCCCCCATCCTCGTGATCCTCGCTCCCATCGCTGTCGCCCGGCCAAACGCCTTCTCTGGAAGGGCCGCACCACTGCCAAAGAAGCATGAAACTTCCTTCAAATGGGAAAATGGCAGGAGCAAGTGTACACTTCTTTTCTCTCGCCAGGGCTGCTCACCTGGGAAGGGAGAGGGGGCATCCAATATGGGTGGCAGGGCAAGGGGCCTTTAAGACAAGCGGAGCAGCAGCTCCATGTCAGATGCCCCCTCCCCCCTGCCTGGCTGAGCAGCCCCTGAAAGAGAAAAGGGTTTTCAGGAGGCAGCGCCATGATCCCCTCCCTGATTCAAAAAGCAGGGCGTATGATGAGCGCTATGTGGAAAGAAATGCTGAGTTTGCTGAGAAGGAAGAAATAGGGTTTTAAAAGTGTTTTCCTCTTCTGCTTTCCCGATGTACATTGCAGAGCTGCACGCCCTCCACTCTTCCTTCTCAGTAAACTCTGCTTCTCTTTCCTCCTGGCCAGATCCATCTTCCAGGCCAAGAGCAGAAGCCAACTGCAGAGTTTGCTGATGTTCATCAAGAAAGCAGGAGAGGAAAACACTTTTAAGCCTCTACCTCTTTCCTCTCAGCAAACTCAGCATTTCTTTCCACACACCCCATTTTTTGAATTGGGGAGGGGATCGTAGCGCTGCCTCATGAAAACACTTCCCTTCTACAAATGACCCAGGCAGGTGGTCGGCTTCTGCTCCTGGCCTGGGGAATGGATCTGGCCAGGAGAAAAGAGGAGAGTTTGCTGAGCCTGAAGAGGTGGAGGGCGCACAGCTCTGTGATGTGCTGCTTTGGGAGGGGAGGTGGACATGTGTAGACAGGCAGCGAGGGAGAGCGGCAACAGTGGCCTCTTCCAGGCACAGCACACGGAGGCAAAGGCAGGCAAGGCGGCACCGATGCGCCTGTTGCTGTGGATGCACGGCATGTCCCGTTCTGGCTGCCTGCACAACTATAAGTCAAAGGGAAAGCACTGAGGGCTCCACGGTGGCGCAGCCGGGCCTGGCCCTCTTCCTGTGCAGGGTCTGCTGGCACCACTGCTGCTGCCAGGCACGGCTGTGCAGGATAACTTTCGGGCTCCATCTATGTGCCCAAACCAGGTGTGTGTGTGTGTGTGTGAGAGAGAGAGAGAGAGAGAGAGAGGAAGGAAAGGAAAGAAGGAAAGAAATAAAGAGAGAAGAGAGAAGAGAGAGGGAGACAAAAAAGAAAGAAACCCAGTCACATGACCACCAAGCTACGCCCACCAAGCCACGGCCACAGAACCGGTAGGAAAATATTTTACATTTCACCACTGACTGGAAGTGCTCATGTGTAGGTTTGTGGGTGTGTGTGGGTGTGTGTGGGTGGGTGTATGGGTGTACCTGTGAATAACAAGTTATGCAGTCCAAGATTTTTAGAAAAGCAAGAGGGAATTATTACTAAAACCTCATGAGAAGTTAGATCTTTCCCTTAAATTACTTACAATTTTCAATGAGTTTAAAAAAAAAATCATACACAGGTATGAAATGTTAGATTCCTTGAACTATGTAGACTACTTTGCAATTGATTTGAAATTCACTTGTGTTCCTTTATGTACATATAGACACCATAGCTAGCTACAGAATGCATGCTGTACATGCAGGAGGTCCTTCGTGTCTTCACTTTAAAAGATCAGCTAGCAGTGAGTTCTCTCTGAATTGTCCCCAGTCAGAAAAGAACAATGCTGGAACAGATGGGCAAATAATCTTGTAACAGGCAGCATCCTGCGTCTGTGCTTTCATAAAGGTATGAGAGAGAAGGGGGTGGTGAAGGATAATAATATGTAAAAAGCTTTCTGCTCTGCGTAAAGAATTTTCCTGCTCATTTTTCATGGCACTTTCAGGTTACATAGTTTCTGGTGTGCTTTTTCAAAGTAATTAGGATTTTTTTTTTTAAAGCTGGTTTTATTTGGAATTTTCTGAGCAGATAAAGTGGCAAGAGACATCCTATCTTCTGAAGCCAATATGAGACCTCATTTAGCAGGGACAACCGCAGGGGTTGGGGGTCAAACTAATGATGGATGTGACAGCACAATTGAATCCCCACTCTTTTTTTTGCACGTACCACATGCTTGACCTTTTGGGGTTTGAATCACAAGGTCACAAACTACCCTCTTGATTCTTTTCTTTTAACCTTCTTCTTTAGAGATGTGGGTATTTGAGCCTCTGGGTTTTTTGTGTGTGGGGATCTTCTGCTCTCAAGGTATTACACAGAAGAATAAAGAGACACCAGGGGTGAAATCCAGCAGGTTCTGACCAGTAGCGGAAATGTTGAGTAGTTCAGGGAACCGGTAGCGGAAACTTTGAGTAGTTCAAAGAACCAGAAAATACCATCTTTGGGTGGCCCCAGAGTGGCGAGGGAATGGGGATTTTGTAGTATCCTTCCCCTGCCACACCCACCAAGCCACGCCCACAGAACCAGTAGTAAAAAAAAATTGGATTTCACCACTGGAAGACACCTGGCTGTTTACATCAACTCCCTCATGGCTAATCCCTCATGGCACATATAACAATTGTAGATTTCAACTACATTTCGAGTGTTTATTTCCAGAAGTGAAACAAATAAATAAGTAGGTATATGAATTTTCTTTCAAACTGACATATTATTGAATATTACTTGGGGGGCTAAACATCCATAATTTGAAAATTACTTTATTTAGCCATCAGTTATTTAATGTCATGGGTCTATTAGCTGAACTTGGGCGTAAAAAGGGGAAAAATAGATTTGGATCCCTTGATTAATTACAAGGAAAGGTTTTCATTGCTGAGAACAGCAAGGAACACCATGCCCCCACTGCCACAGCCCAGAGGTAGGAAAAAATGAAAGATCTATCTCATGTTTCTGCCTGTACGTTTGCATCAGGATACATTCTTCTACCCCCAATCTTCCTATAATGGTTCAATAAAAATGGATGGAAGCATAATTAAAATTTCTTACAAGCTGTGGTTTCTCCCTGGAATTGTGATTAACTTGACATTCATTAACTTGACATTCATATATTTTTCACACTACTGCTCTCTAATGCAGCAATTGCATTTCTCAAATTTTCATTATCAATATAAAACCATTAGGTGTTACTTCTGGCAAAACTTAATTACTGGCTCAACAGTTTAGGAACCTTTTTCCTGTAAGACGAAAGCCAGGATTGACCTATTACCAATATATGCAACAGGATCCAGAGAGGATTGGATTCTATATTGACTTCTCTCTGATGCAGTAATACCATGAGAAATATGAACACTTGCAAGGGAAAATTTGTCTCCTTTCCTCAATATACTTAACTTGGTTTTTTTTTATTAGTTCAAGATTTGCACTTGGCATCTTGTGTGCACGAGACATTGAAACAGAAGCTAACAAGAAATAATGGGTTTGTCTAAGAAGTATGAGGCCTCCCTTCATTTTGTTTCGATTCTATATTATCGATTGCATAGGATGAAAAGTAGGTAGAGCTACAGTTTAGGAAGAGATGAGTGGGTATTAAGAATGCTGCAAATGTTCTACCCCATATCCTTATTGTACATCTAGAGACAGTAGAGATCCTATGATTTCACATCTTATTCTTGTGAGTCAGGCACCCTGGACAAGAAAACCAGGGAGGTTGACAGTAGATCTTTTCAAAAACTCAGTGTTTGTTGAGCAATATTTATAGCTCACAGTGTCTCTGTGAGCATTTCCAGATTGACAAACTATCAGATTCCACCTTGAAGAACTGAGTCTAAAGGAAACAGCTTTCTGTCCTGGAGTTTATCACACTGAATAAGCTCAGGTCAGCCACGCTGCCTGGGTTAATGCATTGCCTTGGTGGAATGAGCAACCTGTGACTGAGTATGGTGCAGTGGTGAAATCTACTTACCATCTCTACCGGTTCAGAAGTCCACGTGCCGGAAGCCCAGAAGAAGGCTTTGCGCATGTGCAGAGGGTAAAAACACCAGGAAGTGAGGAAACACCAGGAAGTTACAGTTTTTGGGTGGCTGGGCGGAGCCTCATGCTGCCGCCACTACCTATTCGCCCGTGGCGTACTGGTAGGATTTCACCACTGGTATGGGCCTCAGACTTAAGAATTTTTAGGAATCTTAGACTTAGTGGGTATTTTTTCTCATTTATTCTTCTCAGGTCCAATGCCTCTTCCGTCAGTATTACTGGACTTATTATTGTATTTGGCTCTGGCCTTCAGGATTTTCAACCTCTCCCAATAAAATTCATTTATTTTTGAAATTTTGAAATTTCATTTTGATATTTGAAATCATTTCTCAAGGGTATTAAATGGAGTATGCTGTTGCATAATGATAGGTTTCTGTTAATATTTCAAAGATGACAGCTTGCTGGTTGGTCTATCAGATTGAGTAATACTAGCCCAGTCTTCCAGTGTTTTATTTGTTTTTAGTTACTCATCCTTATTAATGCTGTCTTCAAAATGGGCTTGGCATATAGATCTTCCTTGCAGTATAGTACTAGTTATTAGCTAATTACAGTACTTACTAATAACTCCCTAGCACTGATTATGTTATCTAGTCAGGTAGTGAAATATCCATAAACAACCAAGCTCAGAGAACACCAATAACTCTACTGTTAGCTATCTTTTACAGAAGTTTAAGAAATTTGAAGTGCCATTTAAATACACTTTTAATATAATTTTGAAGTCTGATGGCTTCAGATATACAAATGGCAATTCTGTATATTTGGTGGTCAAGATAGCTTCCAGATCAGTGATCTGTTTCCCTGAAAATAAGCCCTTCCTGGATAATAAGCCCAATCAAACTTTTGAGCACATGCACTAAAATAAGCCGTCTCCCGAAAATAAGCCTTCCCCAAAACATAGCATGAGGTGACCATGTTCTCTGCCTTCTGCACCTCAAAAATAATAAGACCTCCCCGAAAATAAGGCCAAGCGTTTATTTTGGAGGTCAAAAGAAAATAAGACCCTGTCTTATTTTTGTGACACACGAGTAATAACATACCATCCCCTGAATCCCTAAAATATGCAGTTTGTTATCTATGAATTGAACAAATTGTCTTTGATAAATACAACTGTAATCTAAAAAAAAAGAAAAATAATGGCCCCTGCTTGGTAGCCTTGTAAGCAGAGCCAAAGTGCTCAGTATCCACTTCCAATCCTGCCCTGAAAGGCAAGCAATAAATGGGAGAATGATGACAAGACATAACACTAAAATAATCTGCCTGAAGCTTGGCTTTGTTAGGCTGTTGTAGCTTTCCTGTCTTTCTTTCTATCCTTCCTCTGCTGTTAATTATTCAGAAGCTTGCAAGCAGCAAAATGGCCTTGTTTTCCTTTAGGTGTAATTAGAGCACTCAAAAGGTTTGTAATACTGGAAAGCAAATGTGCTGCTATTCTTGATTGCCATGTCTCTGTTGTGGGGCTCTTTCTTGATCCTGCCTCTGTCTTTCTTCCTGCTCTTTTAAAAAATATATATATATTTGTCTGTGTGTGGGTGTCCATGAAACAGACAAGATGTCATAGTCTGTTAAATGCCAGTGAGAGAAAATGCAATAAAATGCAATGCTACTTTTATTTCTAGTATATTCATGAAGGGTAAATTGGTGTTTTTAAAATAGTTATTTATTTATTAAATTTATATGCTGTCTTATCTCACTGTGAATCCACTCGAGACTAAAAGATTTAAGTTGCTGCTATGATGCCCTCCCCAAAACGCAGTGCTGGAACATATACAGCACATCGGTAGAGTTAGTGCTCATTGAAGCATGTGATTCTCAGATAACTGAAGCACTTTTTGTTTTTTGTTCATTGTTGCTCCCAGCAGTCATTTCAAAATGATGACATTGCTTCTTATCACTTTTTGAAAAGTCTGTAAGAGATAAATTTCTCTCTGTGTCTCTCTCTCTTTCTTTCTTTCTTTCTTTCTCTCTATCTCTGTCTCTTTCTCTCTGTTTCAGGGGTGGGTTCTAACTTACTTCGCCACCGGTTCGCTGCCTCCCGCGCCACATGGGTGTGCCTCGTGTGCGCGCGCATGCACAGTAGAAAAAAGCCCCAATTTTTTGTTAAAAAGGCCAAAAACAAGATGGCGATGCATGTGCAGTGCCAGAAACTTGGCTTCTGCACATAAGAAAAAAATCCCAAAAAAATTCAAATAAAAGTTTTTCCCCAAAAAATAAAATAAAATAAAATAAAAAAGATGGCGGCGCCCACGGAGCAGAACCAGCTCTGTGACGTCACCAGTGGCCTACTACCTACTCGGTAGAACCGGTTCGAACTGGTAGGAACTCACCACTGCTCTGTTTGTGTGTGTATGTGTGTGTGTGTGTGTGTGTGTGAGAGAGAGAGAGAGAGAGAGAGAGAGAAAATGTAAGGAGATCTGGCTTTTACAAATATTTGCACATTGTTGTGCAGTGCAGCAGTTTCTTGCAGCACAGTTTCCAATAGCAATCCAACAGTCATCTTTGTGAATTAATATCAGTATCCCATTTATACAGGACTCAACCCTTTCAGCAATCATAGGGTTGACTGATAGGATTTCCTTAAACTTTCTGCCAATAAAAAAATATTAAAGTAGCAAGGAGTGTGCTGCAGGGGTGGGTTCCAAATATTTGTGCTGCCAGTTTGCTCAGGGTTGTGCTGCACATGCACAAACGCAGCAATAAAAAAACTAGCTTCTGAGCATGCACAGAAGCAAAAATTAGCTTCTGCGCATGCGCAGAAGCAAAATCCAAGATGGCAGCGCCCATGGAGATACTGACGGAACCAGTTCTGTGACATCATTGCCAAGGTACTACTGGTTCTATAGAACCAGATAGAACCAGTAGGAAACCACCTCTGGTGTGCTGCCTGAGAATCTTTCTGTTGTCTGTTTGCTTCTGGTTAATAATATTATTTTTTGCAATTACAAACAATAGCTTTCATTTAATGAGTTTCTCAATGGAATTGAAAATACTGTATATATTTTTTGTTTTTGCCAGAGAACTGTTGCATCCTTTCCCTTTCTTAATCTTGAACAAGAGAAGTGCTCTCTTGTTTTGCTATGCGCTATTTATGGAGGCATATAATTGGGCGAATGTCAGTGCATTCTTGATGGTAGGAAACAAGCTAATGCTGCCTTAACAGGTGTGATTACTCCCCATGAGTTGGCATCTCATCAAAAATACCAGCCAGTATTTGAGCAGAGGGTGACATTTTAATATCCTCATGAAATTGCAAGGCAAAATATTAATCCCATAATTTTGCCTTTCTTTCTGTTGGATAATTATACCTGCCTTTTTTTAAAAAAAATTCCTCCCTGCAGTTGTGATTTGTTTGGCGGTGGCTTTTTCTTACTTTGGTGCAAACTCTACACCTTTCAAAGTACGGTAGATTCTCGTCTTTGTGAAGGTTCAATTACACCACTGTAGATTTTTGCATGCATGGTAATATTTGGGGATATGTTTGTGGCAGGAGATGGAAAGGTTTCCTGCAAGATTCAAATATCTGCTCTTGGACACATTAAACTTGAATTTGAAGAAAAAGTGTCCAGGTGTAGGAATCAATGCAAACAAAAACTGTTCAAGATAGAGGTTATAGCCAACGTTATGCCATTTAGCATTACCTTATGCATTTTTAGTGAGCAGCGAAAATATTTCCTATTTATGGAGTATATTTCTGGATAAATATGCCTAGGGCTTTGCATTACCGTTCTATTACTGATATTTGATTTAGGTCTTGCTATGTTTCTTAGTTTAAATTTGGGTTTGAGTTTTTGCAATATTTTTTTTTGTCAGACACAGTATGAATTCTTAGTGGGTTGTTTAATCTTGACATTATGCTGAATATATTAATAGGTGGTTTAACTGGCCCATTGGAATGTTGTCTGTGTTTATTTAATTTTTCCTGATAAATGAAATGAATTATGCATGTACTGTAAAGGATTTTTTCTGTTACATTTGATGATGTACTGCTGTATTACTATTGTTCTGAGATTGTTTTAAACCACGTTGGGTATTGCAGTCTGCTCGAAAATATCCTGTTATATAAACTGATGATAGGGAAGATTCCAATCTATGCTAAAAATATAAAGGCATTTTGCATATTACAAAGCAAGAGCTTGAAATTCAGTGGTAATTTTGTCACTTTCTGGGGCTATAAAACTCCAGTTTCAAAGCCTGAAGGGGCTGAATCAGAGTGGACAACAACACACCAAATAAGCAAATTATATCTATTTTGTTAGATAGACCTGTGTACATGACACCTTTCTTGGATATTTTCAGTTTATATTAGGCAAGTGAGGAAAGAATGGAAGATGAATATTTTAACACGATTTACCATCAATTGTTCCTCTGTTGCCTTTTATGGTCACATACATATTGCACCACTTACGGACACCTATTCTGTAACTTTATCTCTATTCTATTCAACTGCATTACATTGACTTGTAAAAAGTAATCACATTGCAATAGTAGCATTACTAGCAGTGGTTATAATCTTATTACATATAACTGCATTAAGTTTTGATATTATTTTGCCATATACTGTCTGGGGGAGGAGAAGAAGAAGATTATATCTTTTTCCAGTACAAGTCTATGTAAGTGTACTGAAAGGTAAGCCTTATTGTATTTAACTATATGGATTTATTTAGTAAATGTGTTTGGATTACAATTGCAATGCCCTTCTGTCCAGATCAAACATTCTAAATAAATTAGAGAGTGTCTCGCAGAAGTGCTCTTCTTCTCTTAGATTCCAAATGAACACTTTAAAGTCCATCATGAAGTTAGATTTGTTTTAACTGGAAATATGCTTTTGCAAAAGCTAAGAGTTCAGTTGCTTTGCCTGTTTTAGGTGTGGCTTGGTATAAAGAAATACAAAATCCAGGTATTGACTCAATAAGCTTTACATGTTTATTCAGCTGAATAACGATGCACTTCTCTCTCTCCTGTCCTCTTAGCAAGAGGCAACACTGAACATACTTTGACACTCATATGTTTGCTACATTGTCCACTTCTTCACCCAGAAACACTGACACACTCCACCCCAGACAGGCTGGCATTCTCTAGATAAGATAAAGAAGTACAGAAATAGCCATCCACCACCCTTGGAGGTCCTCCAAGGACATTTGGTGTCATCTCAGGGACTTTGCATGTTTCTTGAGGAACTTTCCATGACCTTGAAGGCCTGCAGAGGCAACAGTGCCATCGGCACATATGCTCCCTCAATACTGTCAATAGAAATATTAAATTTCTCATCAGCACAGTTTCCCCAAACAAATAGAGAATATCATTATTATGATTTGGTAAAGGAGCACAGTTTGAAAAATACCTATGTCTCCAAGCAAGTGCCACTCTTGAAAAGGAGTTGCACACCCTGTAACATTGCTTTGGGATTTGTGACTTCAGAATACATGACACATAAGACCACAGTCAGAAACCATTGCCACTGAGAGTTTCATAGTAAGTTTGTTTGGACTGATGATGGCTGCTTTGTGCTCTAGACTGTGAATTGTGTCATAGTCTTTCCACACACCCACATCCTGCTTTTTATCACTGCCGGCATAGCTTGTTGTGTTTATATTTTGACAGACAAACACATCACAGATACAACTCGTGTACTGATCTACGTGGGAGATAAGACCTCTCAGCTTTGCTTCATTGAAAATCCAACTGACAGCAACAGGGAAAGTCATTGATTTCTGTCAAACCCATTGTTGACAGTTTAGGGTTACAAGTTCACAGGGACGGTGCTGCCTATGAAATGTAGACTGTGTGCATTTCAAGTTTTAACACTTTAGCTGAGGTTCTGACAGACATTTCCTTGCCCTTCTGCACTCTGCTGTATAAGAGTACTACAAATATATTGCTTAATTTCCTGGTTTATTGTGTGGTGCATAGCTTTTTCTGTATGTGTCTGAAATAATGCCTGCCAAAAGTATAAAGTAAATCAATACTCTCCTTCCCCATGGTTTTTCTTGATCCATTGGATGACTATCAACATATTTAATTAATTTTATTTAGCATCGTTTTTTGAAAAACTTCTTTAATGCAGTTCCATAATTTGAACTCTACAACATTCAATTTCTGCTCATTCATTTTCAAGTGTCACCAACTTTCTTCACTTTCCAATCTTCTAAACACACACAGTGTTTTTTCTAGTTTCTGTTTTGAAGAAATATTGAGCCAGATATTGTCCACATTTGGTGTGTTTTTTAATTGCCTAGCTTTAGTTCTTGCTAGATAAAAATGAAGGCATACTATCCCTTTGCAGTAATGATATTTTCCTTATTAGGGCTAAAATAAGGATAACAATAAAAGAAAATTGTGGCTTTTAATAAATAAAATTACATAGAATTCACTAAACTGCCAAAGATTTTGTAAAGTTGAGAAGGACCAATCAACAATAGCAAGTGATAAATCCTTCCTTAGAATTTATTAAAGCATGCTACAGCTTTGTGTGGATTGGGTGGGCAGGTGTGTGCAGCTATATGCTAGGATGAATATAGAACGCTTACTATAAAAAAAGTTTTACAGTATATATTACTGGTGCTGCCTTTGTATGTATTGTATGTCAATAGCATTCTAGGTCAGTGGTCTCCAACCTTTGCAGCTTGGTGTCCCAGTTGGGGAGAAGAATGGCAGGCTGGCGCACATGCATGTGCATCGCTCAACTTGCAAGAGCGGCAGGCTGGCACACAAGCACATGTGTGTGCAGCTTAATTTCTACAAGTTGACATGTGTGCACATATGCATGCATGCTGGCCTGCTGCTCATGCAAGTCGAACTGCACAAATGTGTGTGTATGCTGGCCCACTGTTTGCATGGCCCATTTCCAAACAGGCCACGGCCTGGTAGTGGGCCACGGCCTGGGGGTTGGGGACCCCTAAATTGATAGAGATTAAGTTACTATTCATGGGGGTTGCGGTTGTTAAGTTGCTAAGTTTAATGTTAATGTTAAGTGTGCTATACAAAAAGTACCAATTCATATACTCCATGGCATGCTATACGACATGCAAGTCATTTACAAGAGAGAGGGACAACAACAATGGAAGTTTTTGATTGAAAATAAGGAATATCCAAAGTTAGGCAGGAAGACAAGGTTGGCTTCATGTTGAATGTAACCCGTAAAGTTTAGACATTCTTGCAGACTCTGATTGTAGGTTCTTGCCAGGAAGGTACAAGAAGTCCTTTGAAGATGTTTATTGCCACTGCAACATTCATTTCACTCTATTGATATGATGGGATTAGGCAAGTGATTACTCATGCCAGTGTCCCTCTTTGATGGAGGTGATTGGTTTAGATATAGGAAATATATATAAATAAAAACATATTGCATAATGTGCAAGATAAGATATCAAATAGGGAGGTGAATTGTTAGCAACTTGTGAATATAATTAATCTTTCCCAAAATGCTGAGTAGTGATTTTTGTGGTTGTGTCGGTCAATAGTCATAAAGAATAGTTTATATATCTTTCAATGTAAATATTGTACTTTTTGCAGAATGCTAGAACAAATGATGTTTGGCTCAAAAAGTTTGAAATGAAGACAATCTCGTCGTGTTCAATGGGGCTTGCTCTTAACCAAGCATAAATGGACTTGCAGACTACAAGAATAAAATAGAGGTCATAGCAACAGAAAAGAGTAAAGTAGTTGTAGGAAATAGTAAATCTCTTTTACTTTCCTGCATTTGTGCTAGTAAAGGTTAGTTAACTGTGAACAATACAATTAATGCAGATCCTTGTGTCATTTATAAAAGCTAGCAAATCTATAATGGCAAGATTTCATGTAAAATATTTATTTTGTATTACAATAATAGCTGTTTATGATCATACTGTATAAACTCATACTTTATTTGGCACAATTTAAGCTGTTTTAACTTTGTGACACTTATGGAAACGAGAATATTTTTGTTTCTAAAAGGGTATGTGGGTGGGTGTAAAGTATCTTTATAAACACAGAATCCATATTTGTAACTGAGCAGCTATGATTAACATTTGTACCTTCTTGAGTTGCGAACATGAATTTTATATATTATTAGTCATAATAAAACTTTTTAAGAAGCATATGCTTTCATGAAATAGAATCTACTTTATCAGATAGATTAAATTGGTAAAGCTATCTATGAACAATAAATTACTAAAAATGATATGCTTTTAACGGTGATCTCTTAGGGACATTGTAATTCATGGGTGTCAAACTCAATTTTGACACCCATGGAGGGGCGCATCAGGGTTGTGTTTGACCTTGGAGGCCGGGGTGGGCGTGGTTGGGATGAGCTTGGTCAGATTATGTCACTTGTGTTGGGAGGCACCTGTGGAGGCTGAGCACTGGGCCAGCGACAGTCTCCTGTAACCCTCTGCCAGTGGAAACGGAGCTCGGGAGGATTGTGTGCAGCCCTCCCGAGCTCCATTTTTACTGGCAGAGGCACCATGGGCCGGTCTTTTGCTATTTCCAAGGAGGCTCCACAGGCCAGATCTAATCACCCCATGGGCCGGATCCGGCCCCCAGGCCTTGAGTTTGATACCCCTCTCACTTTTTTTCTCTACCTATCATCCCCAGAAAGATATCAAGGAAAAGACAGATGCAACTTTCCTGAGGTATGATCTGGTTAAGCAGTGGGTCTTAAAATTAGATTATAGTAATTCTGCCATAAAGCAAGCAACCAAAGCATTCTCTTCTTCCTGTTTGTGACCTATGCATACTGACCATTTTAAGAGATTTTTCTTCCTGCATATACATTCCCACTGAAAAATAGGATGATGGTAGGGCATTATAATTTTGCAGCTGATCTTTTTTCCCAGCAGCTGCAGTCATGGATGCAGTTTCCTGTGTAGAACCTCCAAATAACTAGGGGCAGCAGGAGAGATAGAGCATTAACTGCATACTTGAGCCCAGAGATTAGAAGGTGAATCAAGGATTGGATGCTTTTTGCCTATGTAAGCAAGGAACACCAAGTTCAGCAGAGTACTTTTCAATCTCCTTTCTTCTTCCTTCCCCTCTTTCCTTATTTTTCCTTCCTTTCTCTCTTCCCATCTTTCCTTTTTCTTTCATCATCAGTTCTACAGAGGAATTATTGACTCTGTCATATGCATCTCCATAATTGTCTGG
>JANHFT010006087.1:613866-624572 GCA_032467955.1 Pseudoxenodon macrops | reverse complement strand
TTCTATTCTATTCTATTCTATTCTATTCTATTCTATTCTATTCTATTCTATTCTATTCTATTCTATTCTATATTCATCTTTCTCTTTCTCCTTTCCTGTCCTTCTTGCATGCTCAAATGCAAAAGAGAAAACATTTCTCCTTTTGTTTTGTTTTTAGTTTGTTTTGATAGCCCTCTGCCAGTGAAAACAGGACACCGGGTGGGGGGGTCTGCATGCGCCCCCCCCAAGCTCCATTTTCACTAGCATGGGCCTTACTTAACCCTTTATCTGTTTTAAACAGGTTTGGATAGTCAGACATTATTGTGTGGTCTTACTTACATAGTTTAATATAGGTGCTTTTTTAAAGGCTGATTTCCAACTTAACTAAAATTCATTTTATCTTTCTGCATCGCAGTTCTTCATCTCAATGGAATTTTTACCAATGGGTTGTGCAAATGCAAGTAGATAAATAGATAGTATTTTGGTGGGAAGGCAGCAGCATTCCTCAGAGTATAGTCATGCTGGCCACATGACCATAGACAATGTATTTGGACAATTCTGGCTCCTTTGGCTAGGAAATGGAAATGAGTCAGGCACGACTGGACAGAGGTTTTTTTTTTAATCTTTTCTGGGTGTTTTTGTTTGTTTTTTGGCTGCCCCAGCCAGAAAAAGCCTGCAGTATGCTTACTTTCTTCTCTTTTTCAATATTTATTTAATGTTGTTGGTGCATTAGAAGCCATAGAAAATAAAGAAGTGACTTTTCTCCTGATTAGGTTTTTTATCTCTAAGAAAAACTTGAATGGGGGAAGAGGCAAAGTTATGTCTGAAATAAAGACGTCTCCAATAAGCTCTGTGGCTATATTCCAAACGTCAATGCCATGTGATTAGATTCACATGAGAGAATGAATTCATTTGGCCAGGGTGACCTTTGCAGCCCAGAGCCTTCTTAGAGCATGTACACTTTCTGCACAATTTAGAAACTTAATTAGCCATGGTTCTAAATCATGTGGGGAGATTTGCACTGCAGATATTCAGCCTGTAGTGCATGGAGAACTGTGACACCAGGCCATGATAAAGGGGACAAGGCCACTCGTCTTATCCTTACTCTTTCACTCTCAATTGATTCTAATTGCATGTATGTGTGCACACAGGAGAGTGAACTTCTATATAAGAGTCAGATAAAACCCAGATTCCGGTTAACTGTCTTTTAATGGGGTGACCTGCACAGAATTCATGACATCCGTCATTCAAGGGCCATTAGCAGTAACTTTCTGATGGTGCTTTGTCTCTGCCACTTTGTGCCACATATCAATGCTGCTTTCTTCCAGCAAGCTTTACTTTTGTAACTCCCTAGAAAGGAATAGTGGCTATCTGGATACTGGCGTGATTTTCTAGGGTATAATAATTAATTAAATCAGGGTGGCATTCAACTTAAATCCACACTTGGCCTATTCCTGGTGAATACTCTTGTATACTACCCTGTTTTCCTGAAAATAAGACCTCCCCGAATAATAAGCCCAATCAGGCTTTTGAGCGTATGCACTAAAATAAGCCATCCCCTGAAAATAAGCCCTCCCAAAAACACAACAGCAGCCATAAAGTGACCGCACTCGCCGTCTCCTGCACCTCAAAAATAATAAGACCTCCCTGAAAATAAGCCCAAGTGGTTATTTCGGAGGGTCAAAAGAAAATAAGACTGTCTTATTTTTGGGGAAACACAGGTATTAAAAACTGAGAATGGAATCAGCATGAACTACTTATATGTTCCACATTTTGAACTAAGGCACAGAGCTATTAGAATGGGAAAGAACATTAAAGGAGCTAGAGGAAATAGTTGCCGCTTAAATGCAAGCCGCTTAGATGTGCCTTGGATTGATTTCAATATTTCCCTTCTGGATACGTACATAAGTAAATCCACAAGTGCCTATGAGAAATATACTAGTGAAAATAAGCCTGTGCAAGCATTCTACTGATTGATAACAGGCATTGGGTTACATGGCTCTGCCTCCATCTCAGAGATAATCCTTCTCAGGATGAGGGAAAGAGATCTTCCTGGATATAGCTGAATGGACATGTTAAAGCTTTGTTGCAGGTGTACAGACTGTTCATGCAGATATCAGCAGGAGGGACTAAATCGTGTGCAGAACACTGAGGGCGAAGTTATAAGCTTTCCCCATCTCATATGTTTATGTTTTCAGATACTAGCATATTTGAATAAACCTCGTGGGTCATTAGGATAGAAAAGTGGAAAAAGAGCTTCGCTATATAAATTCTACATCATGACAATTGTGGATATGACTTAAAATTGGATCTATTTATTTCTACTTATATAGAAATAAGATTCAATTGATTCGTTGTTTGTGGTTTAGGATGTTACTTGAACCTAGCCATTTGTGATTTACCCAATAAATCAGGCAAATTGTGACTTACTGTGATGTGTGGAATAAGAGAGTGGAAACTGGCCACACAGTTGACTTTATTTCTGGTAGTTTGCCTTTAATTCTGTTTCCAAACAGGCATTCTAGGAAGTTGCCTTGCATATGAAAGTGCCTGTATCTTGCCAGCTCTCAAAGTCAGAGGTTTCATCTCTTCATGTGGACTGTCTGCCAGTTCCATCAGTATTGGCAGAGGAAAACTCCGCAATTACTTTCTTTCATTCCTTCATCTTCACGGGAGGACTACTCCAGTTAATTCATGACAACATCAAGATTCCCAGAGTAGTGCCACTAAACGCATCCAGTTCTTGTAGCTGTTGCAAATAGTTCCCATAAGCTTTACCTGAAGACCTGGGAACATATTGTGAAAATATTTACATGTTTTCCTTAATAGCCAACAGGGAGAGAAGATTTGTTGTAAGAGAAGAATTTTCATTCTTATTCCAACAGTCATGAGGGAAGACTAAACTTAGTGGGGCTTAGTTGATTTGGTTACCTCAGACATCTGAACAGAGTTTCAAATCTGTACTTCCCTAATGTATTGCCCTTCAGTGCTACACTTACTTTATAAATATTTATATATATGACGAAATATTAACTGCTCATCAGATGTTAACTACCAGTCTTGCATCCTTTATTTTCTCGTTTCTTTTATTTTGCTCTGTTACTGAACATGATGTGGTGAATTGCTGAAGCTGATTCTGTTGAGATTCAGCAGGTGCTTCACTGGTTGGTTTTTCTATAACCCATGGCTAATTTTGAAGTGCTGAATCGATTAACAATTTACAGGATATGGATAGAGCCGTAATTGCAGCCTCTGTTTTGCTGGCCAATCCGGTTCCCATTTAAATCAATTGCAGTTTTCATAGCAATTTCAGCAGCAGTCAGATTAGGACTTTTTATTTTCTTTTTTCCTAACCCTGCCATTACTAGGAATTGACTTTTGTCTTTGCCAAGGGTCTCAGTGGCAGGCCCAGCAAAAAGAGAATAGTTTTCAAGGTAGACTAAAGAGCAGATCTGCACAAAGTTGAGTTTTTTCCAGGGAATGGGAGGATTTTCCCCTCCATTTTCAAATATCTTTTAACTGGAACTCTGTGATGTATCTTTCAAACCTTTAATTAAGTTCTCCCTCTGTTTCAGTATCAAATAGAGTACATGCTCCCATTTCTCTTCTGCAGTACTTAAGCATAATTTGATGTCAAACACATGCTCTCTGACTAAGGTCCAACCAGATTTATTTGCAAATGTAGTTGGGTCAATAGCATTTGTTTCAATTAGATTTACAAAGAACGATTATGGTGCTTTGGCATTCTAGTTGAAAGGGAGATTGTGGGAGGAGAGGGTGGACTAAGACCTGCCAAACACTTAACTAATTTATGATTTCAAAAAAAGAGAAGGAGATGGTAGTACTACGAGGCAGGGAAAAACCATAGTTAATATCACTGGCAGGAGTGTTGCATAGCTCAGGGGCAGACCGTTGCCAAGACAAAGCCTGCTACATTTAGAAAGTATCATAGCTTTGATCTGAGGAAATGATTATAACCAGGCATTTTTGGATCATGGCCACAGTTCTCTGTTCAATGAGAAATTACTGTCTTAAAAGCTTGAGTGTTAGAGACACAGCATATGAAATTCTGAGGGCAAGAATTAAGTTTGAACCTTGGTGCTCCTCCCCGCCCCCCATAAAATGGCATAAACTGGGCAAGTTATTTGACTGAAAGAGAGTGACTGGCTCAAAGCCAGCCACTCAATTTTCATGCTTAAGGCAGAACTAGAACTCACAGTCTTCTGGTTTCTAGCCTGGTGCTTTAACCTTGCGCACTGCGATCCATGTGCCTCTGAGAGAGTGCATGCACTCTGCCAGCGTCACAGAGGATGGGGTCCCTTGGGGAAACTCTGGCATAGCTACAAATTTGACCCTTGTAGCCACTTTAAAAGGAATACATCCTTAGCTGCTACCCACTAGGCTAAACTTGTTTCAGATATGGAAAACAACATTTGGTTTTGCCAATAGAAGTACAATACACTTTTTTTCTGTGTAGGTCTACATGACATATTTAAGCTATACAGGTAATTGAGCCTGATTTGGTGGTATGGTTTATTTCAAATTCTGATTCACTTTAGAGTAGATATACTAATATATCGACTATACTAACCTTGAGTCCCTAGTCATTGGGACATAGTTTACCACAAAACTTATCCTTCCTCATTTGCTATGTGGCTGGGGGTGATGGGGATTGAAGTTCCACAGTGTAACTTCATGGAATCTCTGTTGTGTTTGATGAGAACATCTGAAGCTCACCTTTTCATTTTCATTGTCTTCATTAGTAAACTGGGTCTACCATGCAGAAAATGGAGAGGAAGAAAATGAAGATATTTTGGGGTTAGGGTGGGAAGAAGGACACACACATTCTATATAGGAAAATGCAATGAAATTCAGAGTTTGAAACTACATAATAGTGTAATGCTACTGAAGCTAAGAAAATCTAGGCCCAGTAAATCCTGGCTTTAGAATCATGATGGAGTTGGATAGCCATAAACTTAAATACATAGATACATTTAGGAACCGCATGCATTTTACCTTGATTCCTGGGATGGTTTAAATCTTGGCTTCAGGACTAATGATAACAATGTAGGAATGAACATCAGGGTAGCCAAAATCTGCACTAAGCCTCTGTGCTCTGCATTAAGAGGATTGGAAGAGCTTAAGAGCTGTGGAGCATAATATGCAGGTGTAAAAAGAAGGTACTATATATGGTGTGCAAGGGAAAGATGCATGTTGAGCAGAAAGTCTAAACAACATTCTGTTCCACCAGCCCCAGGAATCCGTTTTTAGTGCCTCTCTTTCTGAAGAAATGAGCAATGACTTATTAACAACAGCCTTTAATTGTAATTATAATAGTTATCCTTAAAGGCACACTCTCAGTGGGGAGCTATGCAGCCCAAGGACTATTCTTCATATAATTTTCTAGTCCCATATATCCAACTTGACTTATTTTTAAGTAAATTTATAGTTGAATTCCTGATAATGGGAATTATTTTTCTACAGAAATTATTCCCTTTATTATTTTCTCAAGGCAGAAAACCTGCCTAGTACCCCTTCCTCCTGCTATTTTCCCCACAAAAACCCTGTGGGTGAGTTGAAGTCACCCAGTCAACTTTCATATAAGGTGGGACTAAAACTGGCAGGTTGTAGCCTGGTTCCTTAATCATTAGACCAAACTGGGTCCAGTTCAAGGTGTTAGTTATTACCTTTAAAACTCTTCATGGCTTGGGACCAGGCTGCCTGGGAATCATCTTGTCCCAATTACACATCCCTCCTGATCTGGGCATGGAGAGCATGCTGCAAATTCCGTCAGTTAAAGACCTTTGGCTGGTGGTATCTAGGAAGAAGCCTTTCTCTGTCATTTCTGACTCTCTTTGGAATATCTTACCTGCAGAGATGAGGTGAGGTAACCCTCTCCCCCTGCCTTCCAGAAAAGTATTAAGATTTGGGCCTCTCAATTAGCATCTAAGATTTTATGCAACCCCGAGGATTCTGGTGGCTTGAGGGCACTCCTTCCGCTTTGTTAACATTTTAGCCTTGTTAATTTTTTAACTTTGATTTATTATTTTTAATTTGTACATTTTAATATTGTTTTTAATTTTGTTTTATAATTGTGGTTTTAACCATGTTTTTATGATGTTTGTAAACTATCCAAAGTCACTTAGGTGAGATAGGCAGTAGAGAAACTTGATGAATAAATAAACTGGCTGAAATTACTAATTACTTAAAGTAATATTTCATTACTGATAGAACCGAATGGAAATATACTGTAGGTCATATAATTTTACCAGCTGAGTTACAGCATTGGGAGATGGAGTCGGGCTAGCCCCATGATGGCAAACCTATGGCACATGTGTCACAGGTGGCACGTGGAGCCATATCTGCCGGCACGGGAGCCATTGCCGTAGATCAACTCCACATGCGCCTTTTCCTTCCAGGAGTCTCCACGCGGCCCGTTTTGAGGTAAGTAAAGGGCTCCTGCGGAGGCTCTGGGAAGGTGTTTCTGGCCTCCGGAGGGCCTCTAGGGGAGGGAGCCGTGTTTGCCCTCCCCAGGCTCCTAGAAAGCCTCTGGAGCCTGGGGAGAGCAAAAAACGGGCTTACTAGGCCCACCGAGCCATCACATGCCAAAAGCAAGGAAAGTGTGGGGGGGTGTCGCACAAACATGCATGGGGGGGCCGGGCGTATTGAATTATGGGTGAGGGCATGCACACACGTGACCCCCCCATGCTTCCCCCTCTTTTGGCACACAACAGCAAAAAGGATAGCCATCACTGGGCTATACTGTTGTTTGTAGTTTCTCCTGTTCCACTCCTGGAGTTTGTGAAATTTGTAGGCACCCAATGCAAGACTAAAGCTTTGAAAGTGTAGCCAAAGGCATCTTTGATTGCCCCAGTGCAAGCCTTATCAGCTAGATCAGTCAAGCTTTATTTTATTGTAAAGCTACATCAACAGTATCTTACAAGTATTTTACAATCCTATAATTTGGAGGTGGGTTGTTCTTCCTGAGCTGCTTGCTCCACCCACTATGCAGATGATCCCTCTCTATCTGATGGTTCCCCAGGAAGCATCGCTTTGCCTGATCTCCCAATGTCTTTCCCACACACCATTACATCAAGGCTTCATTTCATCATCTAGCACTCACACAGTGTGTCTAATTACACACAGTGTAATTAGAGCCAGTTTATTTATTTATTTATTTATGTGGCTTCTGTTTTGTTTTTAAAGACTGCTCGAGTCTTAACACAGCCATTTGGGGACAAAGTAAAGGAAGGCAGATTGTCGAAATCTCCAGAGGTGAGAAAAATCTAGTCAGTGTAATTTGTAATCCCCGGAAGGAACACCAGAATAATAATGGGACTAAGGAATAGAAAACAAAGCCAAACTTTCTTTCCACTATATTTTTGGGACTGCTCACCAGAAGTAAATAAGCAAGCAAAGAAATAATAATAATCATCATCATTGTTATTACCACCACCATCATCATTTTTTAATCTTTGTAGAAGAAAGGATGGAGCCTGATAGTGCCACAAATAAAGATCAGTTTCATTCAACCTTTATGAGCTGTTAAAACCCTAATGGGACAAGTTTGTACTATTCATGTTTCCCAGCAATCAGCAGCACCTAGCCAATCTTGGTTGACCTTAAAAAACTGGCCAGGATTAGAAAAGAGACCACTAGAAAATCCTAGGTTTGTAAACTAGTTTGGGATTAAAAAAAAAAAGTAACTTGAAAGAAGGAAGTAACTAATCACGTAGCTTCATCCATATAGTCACTTGGAGTCAAGCTTAATTGTAAGTGCTGCTTAATTTTACCGATTCATTTTATTTTAACTATTCTTGTGGGGTGGGATAGGATTGTTTTTCTGACACATTTTTCTGCACCTATAGTTTTGTATTGTGTAGCACTGTACAGATATACTTAAAACGTCAGCACCAACTTGGCATCAGGATTGGTTTTTGCCCAGGTGGTTCCTTCCTCTTCTTGTGTTGAGGAGTACAGTGCAATGCAGAAGAAGCAAGTGAAAATAATCCTTTGCTTTCTTTCTTTTTTTTTGAATCTCTAGATAGCTTCAAGGGCAGCATGCTCCTTTTCTCCATCCATTACTCAATCCTTTAGCACAACCAGATTTTCTTCAGTGCACACAGCTGTTCTTTGTTCATAGTTTCTCAAATGGCTTTTCCTGACATCTGTGTTGGTAGCTGGTTCTCCCGGGATATTGTTGTTTACTGTTCTGTCATTTCTCTTTTGTCTTGTATCTACTCTTCTGTTGAATGAACTTGATCAAATTAGAATTCTGTACGACTGGAAATACCTAGCCAATTTTAGCTTGTTTCATAAAACTAAACAAGGTTATGCGTTTCTTTGATGGGCACTTCTATGAAATCCTCCAGCTGTAGGTTAGACCAGGAAATTGAAGAAGCATCCCGACTTTCTTATACCCTGGGTTGTTTTTTTTTTTGCCATGTGACTTTCCAGATGCTGAGGAGAAGGGAAGGGAGATTATTGCATTGTGTTGGGATCAGAAGCTCATTTAGACTTTGTCCTCAGTCAGTAAGTTCATGTATAACTTTACCCATTTCCAAATCAAATGCATAAGACATAACAAATCTCCATAATCAGTGCCAAGTTATCCAACTACTTGAAGGATTATATTATATACTGGGAGTATTGTGTGTGTGTAGGAGGGGGTGCGTGTTTGAATAAGCGATAGGTTTATGTTCGGTTTTGGTTTTTTTTTGCTTTTAAATTCAGGCTTTCAATTGAAAGTGAATATGGAATTGTTTGTGTATTTCTTCCCTCTGGGCACCATCCAGATGGAGAACAGTTGCAGTAATTATGCAGTTTTAGCCAAACCTTGCTGTCAAACCCAGGTGACAAATGCTGCAATAGCTTTAGTGGATCAAACTTAGGAGCAACATTCCTCTCCACTCTGTGAAGAAATAGTGGGAAATGCTGCCTGTAATTGATAGGAACATTACTTACCATCAAATATTTCTATTAATCAATTTTTGAAACAAAGAATTATCATCTTAGCAGTCACATACACCCAAAGCAAAGTACCACAAGTCACTATTTCCATTAGTTAAATGTTTTGGTTGGTAGACATTTTGTTTACCCTCCCTGGACAGTTTTAGCCAATTGTTTTCCCTTCATTTTGTTTTCTTCTCATTTTATTTATAAACAAAAGTAAATATATGTCTTTGTTAATGATACTGCTGCTTTGCTTCTGGTTTAACCTTCAAATGACATTCTCTGCTATTGGAAGAGTGATGAACATGGCTGACAGAGACAGTGAAATGTACTTAGAAGCCAGTTTGTAGGGCTATAGAGGACCATCTGTTAATGACAGCGTTACAAAGAAAATGCATTAGATCTTAAGATGATCTTTATTGGAAAAGGTGCTGTATGTGAATTTTTACTGTATGAATTCTTTGCATGTTTTGTCCAAGCAGAAGCATATTCAATTGACCTTAAGGCATTTTATTAAGTCAGCTCATCCTGTGGAGTCCAATTCTTGAAAACATGATGTGCCCGTCCTTATTGGTGCACGGAAGCTGGAAAATCCACTGATGTGGTGCATAGTCTAACTCTGAATTTAATGTTTCAAACAGAAGGGTTAGTAGATGATTTTTCAAGGGCTTCTTAATTTCTATAATTACCTTAGAACTATTCCCAGGATATTTTAGGGAGATTAACTTTAATTCCTTTGATCAGGGATTACAGATGTTAGATGTTATAGTTTCCCATGCATTGTTTTTATTTTATTTATACCCTGCTCAGACATTACAAAAAGGGTAGAAACTCAATAAAGGAACATGATAGGATGAGCCCAATTTTTCTGACATTTTATCAGTAACGGGTAACCTTAACCTGGAAGACATACATATGTTCAGTGACGTTGCCAGTGTGAAATCGTCTTGTATGTACAAAAGTTTCCACCTGAGTTCAAATCTGTCAGGTAGATTGTCTCAGAAAACAAATTCCACAAAAAAAATATTAGAACCCTATTTTATTAATATAGGCTATACCGTAGTAACAGAATCTTGAAACCCAGATGGCATTATCCCTTATCTTCCATTTATATTCAAGAGAATTAAGATAGAATCAATTGTTATTTCAAACATTTTCTTTCTTGCCAGGACTTTTCATGCTTTACTAACTGTGGTATTCCTTCCCCAAGGCCATCTCTATGGTTCTCCAGAGAACTCTGATGACACAGGGTTCAAGCCCACATGCAAAACACCTCAATATATAAGGTTGTCTCGTGCAGACGTCCTATCACAAACATGATTTTCAAATGGCACAGTCATCCTGCAAAGGGCTTAAGTCAAAGAGAGAGAGAGACGTTTATGTCAATGGCAGTTGCCCATGAGACAAAGATTACATAACATGATTTAACCACATCATTTTTATCTGCCCTTATTTCCATTTAGGGATTCAAGGTGACATGGGGTTCTCAGGTACTCTTGCTTTCTACTGCTACTTCAGATCTGCTTAGTGTCAGTAATGTTACTGTGTCCTGAACCTGCAGATAATGCACTGGACCTGATGGCTACTCTAAATAATATGGTTGCAAAGTTGAAAAAGTCTTGCAAAGATATAAATCTCTGAGGTGACTTTGTTATATTTAATCACTTTTACTGACTGAAGCCGAGTTGAATTTTGCAAATTCCAGCAAAATGATTTAAACGAGTAGAACACTGGAGATGTTTTCTTTTATGGATAATAAATGAATCTAGAATAAT
>JANHFT010006087.1:586145-603171 GCA_032467955.1 Pseudoxenodon macrops | reverse complement strand
TAATGATAGTCATAGGGTACAAATAAGCAATCAGGAAACAATATCAATAAGAAGTCATAGGATACAAGCAAGAAGTTTCAGTCCTGCAGTCATAAGTGGGAGGAGATGGTGATAGGAATGATGAGAAGACTAATAGTAATAGTAATGCAGATTCACATATTGAGCTAAACCAGTATTTTTAACTATATTGTGTTGAAAAAAATAAGCATGCTTTTAAACCATATTGGGTGAATTGAGTCAGAAGTCATCTGCATTATATCTTGCTTAATATAAATCAAGCTACTGCTTTACAGCTGAATCCATGCACAGTTCTAATTTCAAACAATGGTATAAAATGTTGATTTATTCATTTACAAGAATTCCACCCCACCAAAGTAGATTTTTTTTCTAATGGTAATTACTGGAACCTTGATAGATCATGCAGCTACAAAATCACTCTCACAGTGCAATATTGCTGGAGTGAACCACTCTGAGTATTATCAGTTGGTGGTCTTGCTTTGCAGACCTTTTGTGTACATTATAAGTTGCTGACAGACAATTCCCAGCTGGAGCTGGGGGGAAAATGTGAATCAAAGGGACAGCTTCAGCTATCCTTCAGCAACGTGGCTGCAGCTACCAATCTAAATTCAAAACGGACTCTTTATGAGCCTTAAGTGGAAGCTTCCCTGCCGCTAATGCATAGCATTTAGCTTTTTTTTTTTTAATGCCCAGGAGACTATCATAATCTGCCATGTCAGTATGTCCCAAGGGAACAGCCTAATCTATGCTGAACTCAATGCATCTGTCACTGATTTGCATTCAGTGCCCTGTATATTAACTGCTTTCTTTTTCTGTGCCCTTCTGCCAGCGTCCCATTCTTGCCAACATCCCAGTGTGATGCCTTCACTCTTTCTCTAACTCTGTTTAGACTTGTGTTGTTTTATGGATCCTTCTGTTGTGCTGGAAGATTGAATCCTGCTGTTTGGCTGCTAAAGAAGCTTTCGTTTCACTTGGAGTGTGTTACAGTTGAAGGAGTGAGGTCACAGGAGGGCAATTCTGGAAACCCTCAGGCCATAGAGACACCAAATGTCAACACTTTCTAGTTAGCACCACTAGATGAGCAGCAGAAGTTTCCACAAAGCTATCTATAACCTAAATATCATGAACCTGTGCAGGGGGAACATTACATGGCACAGACAAGCTCGTCTGCCTTGCTCTTGTCTGGCTGTCACTAGCTAATGTTGTCCCTTGTCTTCATTTCTCCTGTGCTTTGGTTGTCTTCGCACAAGCAATTTGCAGGGCTTTTAAATCTGCCACTGTCAAAGAGATACTTTTCATTTAAAGGCTAATCTCTTTCCTCTTTCTGTGCAGCATTTTAGCGAAAGTAGCATTTTAGCTACTTTTCCCCAGTATCTTTTAAAATTCATTTTTTTAAAAAAATATGGAGATAAAATGACTCCAGATCTTAAATATATAGTGTGCTAAAGTAGTCTGCAATAGTTGATTGCTTCTCAGATTTGAACTGCTAGGCTGTTTTAGTCGGATAGTCCCACCTGACAAGGACAGGTGGGACCCACTTTCCTCTATATGATGTCAACTGGCCCATTGTGAAATGGCAGGGAGTAAGAACTTTGACTCTATCCCGAATCCTGCATCTATTGTAACTAAGTTACAGTAAATGCAAAGGACATTTAATGTCCCATAAAGATTGGCCTCAGTGGGGTTGCAGTTATCGTGTTTTCTTCCCCTGACTTTTTCTTCACTTCACTTGCTACCTCCACTTTTATTTTCTATTATTTGTTTAATTACCAATGATAACAATATTGAAAGAGCACACTCACTTTCTGTGATAGGGACAGACCATATCCATGACTTTTGGTTTCCCTTGGGATGCCACATGTTTCTAGAAAAGCAAAGGTTTTTATTTTATTGCTGAATTTATAGAATTTGTTCACTGGTCTAATCTAATAAGACTGTAAGCAGCCGATGAGTATATGCACAGTACTAATAACAGTACAATAGTACAATAAAACTAATTTAAATATTAATGGCTCTTGAGTCATCCCAAAAGACCTTGTTATGGCCCTGCTGGACTCATCTTCTGATGATGAGCAGGAGGAAGTAGAGCCAGGCACTTTTAATGGGCAGAGTCAGGGGCTTCCTGACAGAAGTAATTCCAGCAATGTTGAAGTTAATAATTCCAGTCTGGTGGAAGCTGATCCAAAAGGCCTTCAGAACTTCCTGCCTATAGCCAGGGATATCCTCTCTGATGCTGGTCCATCCACCAGTCTCAAGCAGAGATATGCTTTAAAAATACAACAGCAGAAGGCTGAACTCTGGAGATTAGATGCACCAACCAGCAGGATAGTAGACTCTAGTAAGTAATATATATCTGCTGTGCATCTGGGTGGAAGTTCAGTGTGACTTATTTATTGGCCTCACTTCCTTCAGACGTTTCAGCCTTCAGCTCTGTTCTGTACTCTGAATTCCACCTCACTGTATCTCTTGTTTTTTCCCCTTGGATTTGATGCTTGTTTATCAGTTTCCTGGTCCTGATCTGTGCCAAGCCTTCACTATGTTACAGTTTATGTCTTTAGCTCTTTATAAAGAGAATGTTTTGCTTGTAACAGTTCTGTCTTAGTTTGTGTATTTCTGAACTACGGTAGGCCTCACACTTGCTATCTTGCTGGCTAGCAGCCAGGAGTGCTGGCACAGAACAGACCAAATCTCTACCAATTTTTGGGAAGCCATAAATAAGAACAATGATCACCCTTAACTTAGAAATTTCTACACAGATGATCCAACAATTGTCCCCCTCCTGTTGCACTCCCAGGTTGGGTGGAATCTCTTGCCATCCAAGTCAGATGGACATAATTTGTTTGGGAAAGGTGATCTTGGATAACCAGGCTCTGAGTCTCATAAGACTTTAGTGAGCACTTTGTATTATATTTAGAAACACTGGTATACTGATGCAGCTCCTGCAGCAATGGTGTAACATGGCAAACCTAAAATGCCCAGGTGGTTTTCAATCCCAGTCTTACATAGAGTGAATTACAGTAATGTAGAGTTCCGTCAGATGACTGAGCTCTGTAACTACTTTGTTATCGGAGCTTTGTCCAAGGATTGTGAAACAGCTCCTAATCCTTGTAGCAGTTCAGAAGGACACAGCAGTCAATATTATGAAAGATCAAGAAGAGATTTAGAGAACAAACTTTGTTGTACTCCTTCTGTCTTAGAAGACCTTCCATGATAGCAACTAATATGACGTCAATTCCATGTCTAAATTTGGATTTCCATAGGACTCAATTATCTGTGTCTATCTTTTCCACAACTCTGTATAACTACAATCTCTGAACCTGCATCTAACTTCCAGTGCTTTTTCTGACCACTTTCATCAGCCAAATGAGACAAAGTCTAGTGCATAAGTGACAGAGCAAGGGCACAGAGAACAATGTTTTGCTTCAAATTCATAGATTAAAAAGTCTGTCAGGTATTATCCTAAGACATCAATCCTGTTATCTCGGTAGGTTCCACCCATCCAGCTTTCAATTTGGAGCAAATGCAAGCAATTTTATTTACAAAATGTTCAATCAGAGAATGATAGATTATACTAATTGGTTCTTCCAGCCTCAGTGACCCAACAAAGCTGACTGACATTCTACCTATTGATAAAAGTGGGAAATGGTTTTATTTCACTTCCCTCATCATCATGGAACTATGATGTAACTATTGATGGCTACTGTCTTCTGGAATTGGAAATTAGTGGTGATTATTAGTGATTGGAATTGGCAGCAGGTAACAGGTAGAACTATTGTTTCCTTCCTCATGTTACTTTTTTCTTACCTTTTCCCATCTGCTTTTCATTCTCTCTGTATCTCCATTCAGTGATACTTACTTTCATATTGGTGTAGATGGGATGTACTACTGGAATGCTTAAGTTTTATCTAGAATATAATTTTTGAACAATGAATAGTTTTTAAGTAATAACCAAAAGCGATCTGTGCATACTTGTATATGGAAAATGCTTCTTAATCTTCAGAAATAATGAATTGTGTTTATGAAATTTAGAGGCCTCCCATCTCACTTTGAGAAGGAGAGAATATTTGCTGGTATTGGTTTTCACAGCTGGTATCTGTTGGAGAGTGTTGGGCTTAAGGGTTTGTGACTGTTGGCAATCTGTCACTAAACCCAGAAGCCCAACAATCCCAATTAATGTTAAACAATCAACTGATTGTCAAAATCACTTTTAACACCCACAATAGAGATCTTCTTGTTCCCATTAATAAGAGGAAAGATGAATCCTGGTAACTTTATTGAATTTGTAATCAGCATATATTTAGACAATGTGACACCTTTGGTAGAAACGCCACCCATTCCTCATATACTGATTTAACATAGTCTAAAAGAGATTAAGGAACAGCTATGAAAAATTGTATAATGATGCCAGCTCCCATGTTTCTTTGCCTTGCAAGGTCCTTCAGCCAAGAAATATTAGTTCTAAATTTATTGTAAGGTTACAGTACATCAAGACAATCTTGCAGGTCTAAAAGTATAACTCTTTCCCCCTTTATACTCCAAGAAACCTAGGTAGGATCCTTTCTAAGATACTTGCCACACCCACATTCCTTCTGCAGGGTCAGATGTCTGTTATGCTCTTCCTCCTTTCTCCCAAAAGCATTCCTGCCATTACATAACCAGATCTACTACCAATAGTACAAATACCTTCCTCTAATTCAGACCCACTGTAAAGAAATAGAGATGACTTGTTATAAGTAGAGAAAGTGCTTTTAATAGGCAAACATTCTTTAACTCCTCTCTTTCAAGCTAGAAACTAAGGATGAGGGGAAACTTAACTTAATCTCTTTGTGGAGTTGGCTAATATATTTTCAGATGAAATAAAATTGGGCAGGGATACCTGAAATCCTAAAATTCAGAATGAACTGGATAGGTTGGAGAACAGGGCTGAAAATAACAAAATGAAACTGGAGAGAGAGAAGCGCAAAAGAAGAAACACAATGCAAATGTATGGAGAAAGGATGACTAGTGTGATAATAGTGTTTAACAAAAAGACCTTGGAATAGTCATTGATTGAAACTGTATATGAATCAGAAGTGTGATGTGGCTGCAAAGAAGGCAAATGCAATTAGGGTTGCATTAACAGAAGTATAATTTACAAATTATGGCAGTCAAACATCAGGAGGAGTCTTGTACTGCCTTTTCAGACTAACATTTTTTTAAATGAATAAGCTGTCAGGAACTACAGCTTACTTCATGAGATGTAAGGGTTTAATGTCTTTTGATAAAATATATTAGTCTAAAAAACTGCTTGCAGACTCTGATTATTTGGCTATTTTTTGGCTATTAGAAACCAATGCAGCTCTCCTCCAAATCAAGGGATTTGTTTAATTCTCTTTCCTTTGTTAGACCCTATAGTGGTTCTTGGTTGAATTTTTTAAGATGAATTCAGAGCAATTGGAATAGGTTCAGAGAAGGGCAATAACTAAGCCATATGTATAAAAAAAACACCAATTGAAGGAGCGGGATATATTTAGTTTTGATAAAAGATAATTGAGGCAGGAGATGATATCACTGTCCATGTACCTGAAAGAATGTAACACGGAAGAAAGTCGAGACCTGTTCTCTCTCATTCCAGAATACCAGGTATGGGATAATGGATTTAAGTTACAGGAAGGCAGATTGAATGTTAGGGGGGAAGGAGGGATACTACCAATACTGGCACTTTGACAATGGAACTAATGAATTTGGAAGGTGATGGGCTTCACTTTTACTGAATGTATTCAAGTTGAGACTAGATAGCTATCCATCTGGGCTGCTTTCTTTTATATCCTTGTAAAGAAGAGGGAGTTGCAGCAGATAGCAGAAGTGCCTATTTCAATTATTTGTTGAAAGACATGATCTTGTAATTTTATTTCTGCAAATCAACTGGTCGATGCTTAAATACATTTATTTAGGATTCATACTTATATATCTGACTAAGAGGATTTTGCAAACTTTTTCTTGCGATCTTGTTTTTTGTAAAGGCACGAATTAGGCAGTATGTGTGCATAACAAATCAACACATTTACCAATAAAATAATATATAAAACTATTTTTAAATGAAACCAAAACAAGAAAATGCAATTTTAAGGTATCACTTAGCAGCTAAAAGCTTTAAAAATGCTGTGATACTAGAAAATTAAAACTAACGAGCTTTTAACATCTTTTTTACAAGCAGTTCCAGATGGGCCTAATTGTTCTTTTCTTAGGAGGACATTATATAGAGCAGTGATGGCTAACCTTTTTGTCATTCTGTGCTGAAAGCGCACACAACAGTGTGTGCAAGTGCCAGCACCCCTAATGCAATTGCCCCCCCTGCGCATGAGCACAGAACCCCCCATTCCCCCACACATGTGCTTCCTCCGCCCCGCACATGACACGTGCGACCCCGCCTCACCCCATTTTGTGCCTGCAGCCTCCTGGGACCAGAAATGGGCCATGGGGGGAACACCGCACCCCCCAAACCCTGTTTTGGGCCTAGTAGGCCTCTCTGCAGCCTCAAGGGACCAAAAACACCGCAACCCCCATGCCCCGTTTTTGGCCTATTAGGCCTCCCTGCAGCCTCCTGCATCACCTTGTTCCTTGTTCACCACGCATGCATGTGCGTGTGTCCCTGTAGGTGTGCGCAACATCCCCCTTGGGTGCGTCTCCCGCATGCTCCCCTCCTCCCTCGCACATCCCATATATCAGCTGCCCGGGGGGGAGGCATGCATGCATGCGCGGTGGAGCTGAGCAGGGCAACAGCTCGCGAACCCGCAGAAAGGGCTCTGTGTGCCAGGTGTGACACACATGCTATAGGTTTGACATCACGGCTATAGAATATGGGCATATTTCGAATGTGGCATCAGAAATGTGGCTGCTGTCCCTTGTGGAAGCTTCCTGTCTGTTTTCTGGAGTTTGCAATCTAATCCATCCTAAAGTGACTTTAGGAGGTCAGACTGTCTGGTTCAGTGGGTTAATATCTACAGATTGATTTCTTAATTTTTTTTCCTTCTGCATTATTTTCCCCTTCCTTGGGAAGTTATAGGAAATTGTTAGAGTGAGAGGAGAACAGAGACAGACAGACAGAGAAAGAGAGAGAGAGACGGAGGGAGGGAAGGAAGGAAGGAGAATAGCATACTGTCATTAAGGCAGGTAGTGGTTTGGGGTTGCAGCCTAGACTGTAGAGAGATGCTCCCTAGGATTCCAGGACTGACCCCCCCCCACGAGTAGTTGATGCTGCTGTTATATATCTGTATGTTTTCTCAGAGATAATTGCACCCAATGATGGAGTTTGCTTTCCCCAACTTTTCAATCCTGTAGTGTGACTGCTGCTCTATTTTCTACTCGGCTGGGCTTTACTGCAGATCTATCAAACCATTGCTCACTTTGATTGATTTTTTTCCCCCTCTCCTCTTTCTTCTTTAGGAAAAGAAATCACCAAAAGCCAACATTATGGCAATGAAGCCAAAATACATAATTATGAGATGATAGTGTGTGGGGGGTGGGGAGGAATGAGGAGGCATAAAGGGACTATTGCTCCCTCTGGACAGAACACATTGCCGAGAAAACACTGCTTTATTTTCTCTTGTGAGCGCCACAGCTTTCACAGATGGTGGCTTAGTACCCTCCTGGTATTTTATTTGGCACTGGAGGCAGACAGGCCTTTTCCTCCATGATATCTGCATCTACATTAATGGTAAGAAGCCAGACACGTACAGATCGGACTAATTCCATTTCTCTTCCTTTCAGTCTTGCAGTTAGGTAGTTATGGTTTACACAGATGGAAGAATTACCATTGTTACGGATCTCCATCCAGAAACAATCAGAAAGGGATTGCATCTAATGAAATCAACCATTTTTTAACCCGATGTCAGAGTGCATACTTGAAGGGATATGAACATAGTAACTGGGAAGTTGGGATTCCTATTGCATAAATTAGGTATCGTGATGATTTCAACTGAGTATCAATTTACTATCTGCATTCTGGACAAGACCTTGAACACAGAGTAGCTATGTTGGTGATGTTTGTACTGTATATAAGAAACTGATAATAGGAAGAGTCATTGCTCAGTGTTATGAGTTGGGATCCCTACTCAAGTTTCTCAGTTTATAATAAATGGCTAGGAATATTCTAAGGGTTAGTGTTCCAAGTAACAGACCCAATGCAATGAAAACTCTAAGGTGCTCCTCAAAGTCCAAATATATTAGGCATGTCATATTGATACATCCAACTTGAAAGTCCCATGGTTTTCTCCATCCAAATTAAAAGTCAAAGTTATTTCCCACAGTCCACATCTCCATCACGTGGTCCAATCTGGTCACCGTCAAAGCTCCAGTTAGTTTCAGTCCATGCCTCCCCGGCACCTGGTGAGAACGTCCTTCGTTCCTAGGATAAATAATTTTATTTTGGCTACAAGTCTCCAGTAATCTCTATCTCCCTCCTCCCATTCCCACAGCTCTAGGCAGCCCTGAAGATGCTCCAAAATGGCTTCAGGGTTGAAGATGATTTCCTGCTTACATGTACTTGTATGCTTGGCATTCATGAAATCAGGAAGACAAGAATGGTAGCTGCTGATCTTTGATCCCTCAACATTTGATTAATCAACCAACTTACTTTAACGCACTATCATATAGTACATTCTGTATTTTATTATGCTTTGTGTGGTCCTTAAGTATTTCAAGAGAAATGTAAATAAAAATATTAATCATCATCACTTGTAATCATTCTTATGATGACAAAAACCCTCACTTTTCCAAGAATTGCTTTTGTTGCAGTTTTGGTTTAATTGGTGGTGAGTTCCCAATGTAAAACCAACAACTAACCACTGCAGTTCTGAACTTAATAGGAATTGATTTGTCTCTAATTTTGATTTCTCTTGCCTTTGAGGTAGATATGTATAATGACATGAGCTAGTTACTCTAGTATGGTAGATACTTTCTGGTGAGTCAAATAGGTTGTTCTATTTTCTTGAGAGCAAAATTTCAGGAATTCTCAAGTACAAGAGAATCTCATAATTCTTTGGACTGATTTATTGAGCACCTTCTTCTATTCAGTTCTGAAAATACATAGGGTGAATATTTGTGCAATGAAATTATGAGCCAATTTAAGACTGTTTAAAACCCCTATTTTTAATATTCAGAACAAAAGTTTGCAATTATTGGCACAAATCTGATCTGGGTGGGTTATCAGGGTTACAGTTTTGATGAAGATTTTTAAACTTTATAAAACGAAATAAAATCCAGTTTCCAAGAATTAAGATATACAGTAACTTAATATGCAAAATTTATACAATAATGTTGGTGTGATATGATTATGTGTATACAGCAAATAGAACAATTATTATTAACTGTGACTATCCTAGACCAAGCCAAGTCCAAAAATGCTAGAAAATTTCTGGAAACGTGGCACTCTGACAAATTGGCCATCAACAGGCACATAGAGATAGACATCTCTATAACATTCAAAGCAGACAAACAAGCTATAGTAGCATCCTTGCAAATCCCAAGGAATGAGTGAAGTAACTAATTTGTGTTTTTGTTAATATAGTCAGTTATATGTATTAATGTTAATAAAAATGTGCAGATAGTACTGACTGGATATAATCTCTTTTAAATACAAATAATAAATCTTATACACACAATAGCTATAACTATTATTCTCAAAATCTATTCACCATATTCTTCACATATCCTCATTAAACCTTTTCCATTATTTAATTAAACACTCTATTCAATTTTATCTATAATTAGTTAATAATATCACATATTATAAACATCATACAACCATCACATTTGTAACCATTATTGTCCAAATCTATTAATCATAATGTTTATATTATCTTCCTTATTCAATGTTCCTTATTTAATTATACATTTATTTTATTTTTATTTACATATCCTCCTTAATGCTAAATTTCTAACTTATGCTTTTATTTTCTAACCATTGGTAAAATAATTTCCAAATTAAAAATTATTCTGTTTCTTCTTTATCCTTAATTTTCAATGTTAATCTAGCCATTTCAGCACATTCTAGTATTTTCTTTATTACATTTTCTTCCATGTTGTCTCTTGTTAAGACTTGTTATTTTATATAGCACTTTTAAAAATAGAGATTGACCTATATCTTGTTCAGGAAATTACAACAGATGACAGATCTATACTGCATCAATTACTTTTAATTGGATTGGATCAGGATTAAGATCAACCAATACAAAAACAGAAAGTGACTGGACAATATCAATTCAGCCAAGCTTTTATGATAGAAGCAGCAATTTTACAATGGCAGAAGAGGTGGGATTCAGCAGGTTGTGACCAGTTCTGGAGAATCAGTAGTGGAAATTTTGGGTAGTTCAGAGAACTGGTAAATACCACCTCTGACTGGCCCTACCCCCATCTAGTCTCTGTCTCCCGAGTTACAGCTGATTGGGAGAAAATGGGGATTTTGCAGTAACCTTCCCCTGGAGTGGGGTAGGAATAGAGACTTTACAGTATCCTTCCCCTGCTATGCCCATCACACCACGCCCGCCATGCCATGTCCACCAAGCCATGCCCACAGAACCGGTATTAAAAAATTTTGAATCCCACCACTGAATGGCAGTAATAAAAAGTAAAACATACATAAACATTTCACACCGAAGGATAAAATATATCTGCATTTTGAGTTAATGTTTTAGCACATCCTTTAACTATATATGGATATATATATAAGCACTGATATTTGGGCTTATTTCAGTTAATGCTTTATTACAAAAGTGCTGACCACATCTCCATTAATGTAGCAATTCTCTAGTGTGGGGTACACACTTCATACAAAGGGGGGGATCCTGTAATATCATGGTGAAAGCTTCTAGTCATAACCCCAAAGAGGTTTTTTTTATGATAATTTGTTATATATTTATTTAAAAGCATTTCATATATATTGCAAACTTAAGGGGTATAAACCAGGGATTTTTCCATGTTCAATGGAAGACTACATTTATATCAACAACCAATCTTCTTTTCTTTTGCCCCTTTTGAGATAAAAGATAGTAAAGTGTTCTCTGGAGAAGGTACAACAATCAAAGATATGACTGGTTTTATGCTCTTATTTAAGAGATTATAACTGTGAATTGGTAATAAGGTTTAAGGGGATTGACTTATCTTTAATGACTCTTAGATTGGCTTAAGACTTAAAACACTCCTTGGAAATTTGTGAGTTGATGAGCTTATTAGAAAAGAAAGTAAAGAAAGGAGGAGGGAGGGAGGGAGGAGGATAACAGTGCAGGGACAATTAAAATAGTGTGTCTTTCTATTTCATGTGGCATAACTCTCTCATTTCAGAAAGGAATGTTGTATGTGCAGAGGGGAGAACATTAATGCTAATGCATCACAGTGGACAGGTCATTTCACTGAATGCAGCTCTACTCCTGTGCTTTTGGAGATTAGAAACAGTAATAATTTCTGACTGCCCTGCTTTATGTTAATGTGGCAGCTTGTGGTTGTATATATCTGCTGAGCAAACCACTTCTATCATGTTTAATTCTAACTGCAGTAGAAGCCCCTTGAATCAGGCCCCTTGAATCAGTAGTCTCCTATTTCTGGTTTAAATGGACATGGAAACTAGCTCATTTTCTGTCTTGGTGGTGGACACCAGATTATCTTCAAGCGCGGACTTTAAAGCATGTTGTAGAGGTGGAAATTTACTAAACATATCACAGGTAGAGAATAGGTGGTATCCAGCTCAATTGTAATAACTGTGAGAGGGATCTGGAAACCCTAGTGAACAATTCCTTATGAACCAACAGTGTGCTGCAATTGCCCAAAATGTCAACACAGCCCTAGACTACATTAGCAGAGGGATAACATCAAGATCATGAGGAGTGATAGTACTGCTTTATGCTGTACTAGTAAGACCACACTTGGAATACTGTGTTCCAATTCTGGTCACACTGATACAAAAGGAAAAAAATGCTGACGCTCAAAAAAAAAGAGTGCAAAGAAGAGCAAGAAAGATTATAAGGGGTCTGGAGGTTATACTGTACAATGAACAACAGAGAGAACTAGGTGCTGTATGTTTAGTCTAATGAAAAGAAGGACCAGGAATGACATGATAGCAATCTTATGGTACTTAAGGGGCTCTCACAGAAAAGAGTGAGTCAACCTATTCTCCAAAACGTCCTGAAGGAAGGACCAGAAGTAAAGAGTTGAAGATCATTAAAAAGATATCCAACCTAGAATCAAGGTGAAATTGCCTGACAGCAATTAATCAATGAAACAGTTTTTCCTCCACAAGTTGTGGGTGCACCATCACTGAAGGTTTTCAAGAAGAGATTGGATAATCATTTGTCTGGAAGACACAGATTGAATCAAGAGCATGTGTGGTGTTAGTACCGCTCTATAAAGCCTTAGTAAGTAATAGTAATATTATTTACTTGCAATAGTAATATTGCATCCAGGTTTGGTCACCACACTATAAAAAAACTATGAAGAATGGTTACAGGAACTGGGCTTGGCTAGTTGAGTGAAAAGAAGGACCAGGGATGGCATGATAGCAGTTTTCCAATATTTCAGGGGGACAACCTATTTTCCAAAGCACCCAAAGCCAGTCAAGGAACAATGGATGGAAACTGATGAAGGAGAGATTTAACCTAGAAATAAGGATACATTTTCTGACAGTTAACTCTACTATTCTAAGTTATAGACTACAAGACTTCCAAACCCTGTTATTCTATATTATAGATCTCACAGTTTCGTCTTTGGGTTTAAGACTGACAATATGTTACATTTACCATACATACAATTATTCCTTGGTGTATTTTGTACCAGTTTCATCTGCTTATTTGTTATTAAACCATTTTAATAGAATTTATATTTCTGAATCTATTTTGTCCTGTAATACTCATGTATTTCAGGATGTGCCTTTTATATAACATTATTTTTTATTATAAAATACATTTTGAGTGTGCCAAACAGCACTGCAAAAACCAGAGAAATGTGAAAATTGAAGAGAACTGTAATCTGATTCATATATTGGGAAATGCAATTTAAATCATTTAGTTTTCAAAGTGAACTAAATGATATTACTTATTTGTTGGCCCCATTTATTAGCCCCATTTCTGTTTAAAAAGAGCACTCAAGACAATTTACAATTAAAAAGTCATATCTTCAGAAAATGTACAAACTACACATAACAAATAATAAAACTAGGAGTAAATAAAATCCTTGGCAAGAATTTCATTAGCATTATTTTCACTTAGGGGTTTATTTAACCTCCTTTCCTATCCCATTGCTTCAGAATTCTAATTATTATCAGTCAGCCTCTGTAGCTGAAGAGCTAAATAGAATTGATCTTAAAAATCTAAATGCTCTCTAGAATGGAGTTCCCAAAGTGATATTTATTATAGTCTTTAATGAGGACTAAATAGCTACTAAGGAATTAACTGCTTCATCAAATGAAAAAAAAAAGATTGTATTTAGAAATTTATGGATATTTTTTAATGATTCATAAAATGGACTGATATAAAGTAGATTAACCTGCAGGATATTTACTTTCTAGCCCAAAATGATTTGATTTTAAATCAGATCTGCAGGTAGTGCTTAACTTACACCCATTCATTTAGTGTCAGTTCGAAGTTACAATAGCACTGGAAAAAGTGACTTATGACTGATCTTCCCACTTACAACCATTGCAGCATCCCCATGGTCACATGATCACTTGACAACTGACTTGTATTTATGCTGGTTTCAGCATCGTCAAATGATCACCATTTCTGACCTTCCCAGCTGGCTTCCAATAAAGAAAGACAATGGAGAAACTGGATTTGTTTAATCACCTCATGATTCTTTTAACAACTGAAGTGATTCACTTAACAACCATGGTAATTAATGGTCTATCCACATTCTGGATAGAGAGAACCATTGCTTTGCAAGAGGGGTAAAAGAGGCCATTTATGTTAACACTGACCTGTCCTCTCTCAACAGAGGGGGAGAGATAAGACACCACCTATGTCTTTGTCTATGGAGATTCTCAGTCATCCAGGTCGTAGTTGCCTCAAAGGTTCTTTTTCAACTGGACTTCCATTTGAGATGCAGACAACAGAGTCTCATCCCCAACAGCCTGTCCCTGTGTTCAACAGTGAAGGGACACAGGGCAGAGAAAAAACATCCTGCAGAAAGCACAGCTTCACAACACAGTCCTTTCACCAGTTCCAAGAAGGTTCCACACCCATTTGCACTACTCAGGTGAACCTGGAGACACAGACAAACCTCTAAGTGTCCTCAACAACTCTCTAAAAGAAGGCAAATAACCAACTGACTACAAGGAATATAAATCCTTCCATTTCTCACCATCCGTCAGAGCTTCTTGGATGAGAAGCAAAATGCCTTCAAAGAAAAACCAGAAAGTCCAGTTGCATCTTGAAAAACCACCTTTTGGACATCTATCTCCTTCCAATTCCCCCACCCCAACCTGTCAGAACTAATACTTCCATCACCACCATCATCCTGCCTGAACTTATCAAACTTCTTGGATGAGAAGCAAAATGTCTTCCTCCAGGAAAAAACAGCCCAGTTGCCTTTTGGAAAAACCACTTTTGAGAAAACTATGATGTGATGACTGAGAATCTCCACAGACATTTAACCATGGCAAAAAGCAGTAATATCAGGCATGACTTAATTAACAACCACCCTGCTTAGCAATGGACATTCTCGTCCCAAGTGTAGTTGTAAATTGAGGGTTACCTGGCATTCTGAATCACTGAGGCCTTCTGCGGTGGTCCAAAGGGGTCAAAGACAATCCTACCGAGTAATATCCATGCTACACAGAACTAAATGTCACCGAGATTATGGGTATTTGGAGCTACCATAATTTAGTCTACAAAAATGGTCCAGGAAGTCCAAGGAATCCTCATAGGGACATTCCTGAATTATAGTGGCTCTTATTTGCATTTTTTTTTTTATTGTAGATGCTTGCAAGCCACGTTTTATTCCTGGCTATGTACAAAGACATTGTGATTTTTTTCCCTCATTCTGGTATTGTCCTTTGCTGAACCTGCAGCACAGTGGTGGTATTCAGCTGGTTCGATCCGGTTGATCCGGTAGTGGCAGCTGTGGGAGGATCTGCCCACCTGGCCGGATGTCATCATGTCCCATTTTTGATGCTCTGCGCATGCGCGGAAGGCTTTTTGCACGTGCATAGGTGGCATGTGGGAGTGAACGAGTGTGCACACGTTCACATTTGTGAACCGGTAGTGAAAATAAGTGAATACCACCCCTGCTGCAGCAGTGGCACAATTGTTGACACATCTGCAGTGGGTGCACATCTCCCATACAGTATATCCCTGACATTCTGACATTAGTGTTTTGATGTAGAGAGGAGATACCCATTTGATTTATTATGACAGCTCAAGTTGGCATAAAATAATCTTCCTCAGAGCCCGGGCAAGATTTCCAGCACTTGAGACTGTTCCTGTTTAAAGTTATATGAAAAAAAAATCAACTTTCTGGAATGCTAAACATCCAAAATGAAACTCCAAAGAAACATATTAAATGCTAGATGTTTCTTTGGCGCTTCAAAGTAAATATATTGCTCCACTGAGACTTCTGTCTCCCTTCTTCCTGTTTTCTGATCGTATTTCCCGAAATGGAAGGGAAGAGTCACTCTTTAACAGGATTCATCCCTTTGACACCCGGGAACAGATGAGCAAACAGTGCAATAAATAATGAGGTGACACCATAATACAGTTAAGCAGGAGCTAAGTCTTTGTCAGAAATGAGGACACATTTTGTCTTTAGCCTAACAAAAAGCAATTGAAAGTGATATGAATCCAGATGCTATAAGGCTGCCTGGGGCAAAGTTTGCAGTTAGTTAGTAGGTCATAGAACTGGAACATTAGAATTAAGAACATTCGAATTATCTTACTGCGTCAAATAAAGGACCTACCTACTGCCGCTATCTCTGTCAGTAGACATGCAAGTTACAATGAATAGGAAATTGTGCTCTTTTGATCCAGTGGGCACCTTTCTTCTAAAATAAGAATACATCTTAACATAGAAAGTTATATTTCTAAGAAGCACATTTTCCAATCTTCTTTTCTTCTAGACCACACTCTACTTTTTCCTTGCCTAATCCCCAGCTCCAATAAGGAAAGGGAAAAAAGAAGAAGTTTTTGGCACCCTTGTTACTGTTAGAATAAATAGATCTGTAACAGTGCTGGCATTTGATACAAAGTTAATGTTGGGTGGTTTTTTTTTCCTTGCTAAATTTATAATGTAAGTTTTCTGAAGTGCTAAAATTGCTTAAAGGCTTTTTCAGGGGAGAAATCTGTCAGTCAGATTTATGTCACATAGACCATTGCGAGAAATAAATCTTCAACAATAACTGAGCAAGGACTAAGAAGGTAATGGAATAGCCAAATCTCTAACTGGCAGAGATTTTAGTAGACAGAACTAGAAGAATCCGTGCACCAAATAGCAGATTCATTTACATCCTACTATTGGCGTAATTCTGTATTATTTATATAAAATATTTTTAAAAATGAAACAATACTTGACTGATATGAAACTATCATAATGAATCAGACCTTATCTCACATATTGGTGAGCAATTATTTTGTTCTCACAGAGAGACTACATGGATATTTACACTGATATAGTACCTAGGTCCAAACTCAAGAATGCTACCTCTGTACAGTACTGTGTTTTTCCCACCTTACATTCATTTGTGTCATATTCTCAAAGATTGCATAGATCCCTGCAGTTTTCTTGGCAATGTTTTCTTCAGAAGTGGCTTACCATTACCTTTTCCTAAGATGGAGAGATAATGATTGGCCCAAAGTCACCCAGATGGCTTTGTATCTAAGGCAGGTGTCAGCAACCTGTGGCTCCGGAGCCACTTGCGGCTCTTTGGACCCTCTGCTGTGGCTCCCTGTCGGGTGATCCCACCACTGGCTGGCTCCGCCCCTCACTCCCTCCTCCCAGTCACTCCTCACCTGGCCTGAGAAGGTAAGGGCGATGGCCGGGGATAGAGAAG
>JANHFT010006087.1:557056-567069 GCA_032467955.1 Pseudoxenodon macrops | reverse complement strand
AGCAGGTGGCAGTCTTAAATTAAATTTCAATATTAACCATCCAAAATATAATGATAATGTGTAGTTTTTAAATAAATAGTTCCAGCATTTTAAAATACCTATCCAAAATGACACCTGCAATTTAAAAATCAATTTTTCTGTATTTTAAACAATTTTTCTGCCTTCTTTTTCTTTCATTTTTACATTTTTCCTCAAAGTGTTGAGCCACTGCTACTTTTTAAAAATAATTGTGAGTCTCTCTTTTCTTGGATATTCTTTTGGGGTTAAAATTTGAATAAAAAGGATTCTTCTCAATTCCAGATGCTGTTCACTAACTCCGTTCCAGCCCAATTCTTAGATGTTCAGCTGTCTCAGCTTCATGGCAGCCATCTTAGACTGCCACTTCTCCTCGCTGTGGCATAGAGGGAAAAAAGCCCCAGGGTTCAGCAGGAGTGTTGCGATCTCTCCTGTGACCTCACAGGCATCCCTTGTTACCTTCACTGCCCCTACCAGGTGGCTTTGGCTCCTTTCGGAGTCCACACAGGGAGAAGCCAGCACAGGGATGGAGAGCTCCGTTCCTTATGGCTGGTAACATTGTGACATCACTTCCAGTCTGCGACGTCACTTCCTGTCTCTGAATATAAATTTCTTACTATTTTCAAATATGAGTCTTTACTACCTGGCATTACAGTTGTCTTTCAGATATTAGTATCAAAAGCTTCGGTTTGAATAAGTTATTCAAAAGCCATATTAATCTACTTTTAAAAAATTAAGTAAGTATACACATGGAAATGCAAATATTTAAGTGACTATGGTACTTTTACTGTCTAACTGTATGAATTTAGTATCCCAAATAACATCAGTATATTTGGGATACTAAATTCATACATAACACTCAGGGATAAGGGAAGATGCATGATTTGTGGATTGTTATTACCAAACTAAAGCTATGTTTTGTGTGAATATGTGTGATTACTTTTGTGTAACTGCTGATTCCTGAAGATTGCTTGGAGTAGTCCCTGCGATTTTACTTAGCAAGATTTCAGAAATGGCTTGTTACTACTTCTTCCTACGACTGAAGAGAAGAACTATCCCAAAGTCTCCCATCTGCTTTTATACCCAAGACGAAATTATAACTTACAGACTCCTTGGTTTCTAGCCCAGCACCTTACTATAGCAAAATGGCTATCTCTCATTATCTCAAGTTATCTAAATACATAAATGTAATTAGAGAGAATATAATTTGGTCTAAAACCACATCACCTATAATTATATTAAAATTGCTATATATAACAATGACTTTTATTGTAGCAATTAGAAAATAGAGAACTATTTTTCCCATGGCACCATTAAGAAGGAAAGATGGAAAAGTCTCCAAAATGCCTTTGCTTCTATATATCATAGCTCTGCTTTTCTTCTAGCAGTAGCCCTTTGGTAGTTCTCATCTTGTTTTTCATACTTCAACTGGTATCTTCCCCCTAATCCTCCTATATGCGGGGGCATAAGGCTCCAACATCCTATGTTAATTTCTGGCAATATGAAATGGAGCGAGAGAGAGAGAAGAAGAGAGAGAGAGAAAGGAGGAGGAAAATGAAATAACTTTTATAGTGCCATCTGCTGTCCCTGCAGTTTTGAATTTTTTATTCTTAGTCCCTCTATTAATTTATTCCTATCTAGACAGCCTTTCAACTGCACTAGTCTTCAAAGCACTTTTATACTTGATAAGACCGTGATTACACATACATGTATTTAGCTTTGGTCTTCTGGGAGCAGCTTCCATCTTAATCTTTGTACACATACCTTACACGGAACAGCAAACAGAAAGTCACAAGCTCAGCTTTTCAACTGAGATGATAATATTACTGTTTCGTGTTTTTGGGGCATAGTTAATTCTATTTTTTTCACCAAAAAATACCAAATTAAGTGAATATATTTCACATGTACATGAAGCATATGAAACCAGATAGCTGATTAAGTTAAGCAATCATCCAAACGGAAAGCTATTGTTAGGGGGGAAAGCCCACATAACACCAACACTTTAAAGTTACAAAATGAATGTTTCCAACTGTATCAATACAGCTCTTGAATTTATATCCATAGACATAAATGACAGGTCTTACACAAGTAGAGAAAAGAAAGAACTATATAGAACAAATATTTTAAAATTGGTTATATAGCACTGTGAACTGTAAGTAAAAAGATGAAAAGTAAAAGAGTAAAAAAGTAGCAGAGATATATTAAGCAAGTCTACTGCCAGTTTCCAATATCCTACATAGGACTTTTTCCAGACTATTTAGCAAATGTTGATATTGCACCAACCAAAGAAATATTAACCTCATAAATATAATGAAACATAGGACTTTTTTTTGCTTTCCCCTTGTCCTTTTTCTGCAATCTTCACTCACAGAATATAGATATGGATAGCTACAGATATAGCAGTAGATATGGTTGTCCAAATGTGGACATTGTCAGTAAGTATGTAATGTAGCAGGAGGGTAGAATTCTATGGTGCGCTCTAGCTACAGAAGAAGGCACATGGAAGTGTTTAGGCAACATTTAAATCCTCCGGTGTATATATTTATGTGTGCATGTGCATGTCTCCCAGGTTGGCAATCAAGGATCTGGACTCACTCATACAAAAGACCTGCGTGATATGCACCATTCCACAAACTGTGAACTGCTGACATGGCAAGTTTTCACATAATTATCAGATATATTATTTGTGGTGCCTGTAATTATGAAAGAGATCAAGTTTAACTTGTTTTATTATTTTTAAAATATGTGTTTGTTTTCTCAGTAGATAAATATCTTTACTTCCAGTGTTCCTGTCTTTGTCCCTCATGAGCCCTTATCTATTTCAGAAAAGCTGGACATTGATCTGTTGGCTATGTGCCATGAAGTCAATGTCAACTGTTAGCGACCATGTAGATAAATCTTCTCCAGGATGATCCATCCCCAACTTCTTCTGGTCTAATTGTGCATTGATGGCTACTATAATTGAAACCATTCATTTTGCTGCTGGTCATCCTCTTTCTTTCTACATTTCATAGCATTGTGGAATTCATAATGTGTCCTAGATATGCTAATTTAAGTCTGGCTAGTTGAGCCTTGAGAGAGAACTCTGAATCTATTTGTTCTGGGATCCACTTTTTGTTTGCTTGTTTCTTTCCATGATATTTTCAACAGTATTCTCCAACATCAAATTTCAAAAACATCAATGTTTTATTCTGCTTCTAAATAGATTATTGCAGATTTTTAAAAAAACCAAATAAGTGCATTTTCGGAATAGTTTAGTATAGTAATTGCCATGCCATTCAAAAAACTGTCTACTTTCAATTTCTGAAGAGAACATGATAAATGAATGTGGTGGTGGAAATAATTGATTCATTATTAGGTAACTTCTCAAACATTCCAGATGATTCCAAATTGTGCAGTAATTCTTCTTGAAATGGACTGTGTCTTAGTTTATATCTTATATGCATAGTGACTGTCACTGACTATTTCATTTTGCTGTATAAAGTTGCAAGTATATTAATTGACCATCCTTTCATTGTGTTGCCTAACAACACACTTGTTACCTTTCAGAAACCTTGACTTTCCCTCACTATATTTAGGAGTCCTCCTAATTTTTTTTTGTAAGATATGTTGGCATGGATCTTCTTTGTTTTACTTATTTCAAGGATAAGATTTGAATCTTGCAACTTCGAACATGGCAGAAGCTTACAGAAAAACAGTGTATAATTCTCTTATTTTAAGTACAAATAAAGCAAACTATCTATTTTCTTGAGGCCTGTGCTATAGGACAACTGGTGCAGTTACCAGCTCACCAGTTAGTAGACATGTAAACAAACTATTATAAAGATCGTATGGGAAGCATTCAAAGCTGAATGTTTAGATTGATCCCTTCTCACCTCTGTGAGTGATCTGTATCTTTCTCAATCATGAGTCCTCTAGGAGAGACTTAGGAGTTTGAGGGTCTGCACAGTATCTTAATGGTTCCTAGCACTGCACTCTTCTGAATAGAGATTTCTGATGTTATTACTGGGATCTGCTGGAGCCATTCTCCCAGTTTAGGAGTCACAGCCCGAAGGTCTCCTATCCCCACTGAGGACACTTTGGTCTTTACTTTCCACATCCTATCTAGTTCCTTCCCTCTTCTCATACTCCTTCTTCTTGGTGTTGCTGTCACTTGGCACCACTACATCTATCACCGTAGCTGTCCTCTGGTCCTGCTAAACCTCTATAACCACTAAAGCTTCAAAAGCCTCCTGGAGCCACTCTCTGACAACCCTGCTTTGGAAAGGATAAATATCAGTGACAGAGCAAATCCTTTGCATACAGAAAATCTCAAGTTTTATTTCCCTGGATTCTAAGGACTATGAAAAGTGTCTGCCTGAATGCCTGGAAGTCACCTTAACAGCTAATATTGCACAAGGTGTCTTGGTGGGTTAACATGACATGGGGCAGCTTCATAGTCATATAATTTATTCTGCAGAAATGTGTGATGAATAGAAAAAGAAAGTTAGGTGCCTAAATCTTTGAATACAGGTATATAGGCAGGAGCTTCTTCTGATTTCAGTGTGTACTTAAGTATGGAGTGTAATTGTGAATAGCAAGAATCTGACTGCATTGCCAGAATCTGTCTTAAACAATGGCAAAGCTAGTTGATGCAATCTGGTTCTATGAACCATGTCATTATCGTGCTGATGTTTAGAAATCAACATTTTTAGAAACTGGGAGTAATGAGAAAGCAACCAAGTTCAGAGTGTAATTTCACTATTTCCTACAGTGAAACTGCTATTTCCTTCACTTCTCATCGAAGAGAGGAAATGATAATCGTCATAAACCCCTTTATGCTATCCTACATTGAGGACATTGTCCTTTGGGCTTAACGTAAGCTGGAAAGGATATGGGGGGGGGGGAAATCACTATTAGAAACATCTGAATTGGTGTCGCAGCTGATCAGAATGGAACAAATATGAAATAAGTCCTTCCTTGAACAGAATTACATATCATTTTGATAACAATTCCAAAGTATGAAAATATTGTTTCATTTTCATATACATTTTGATCTGATCCCATCTATCCCAAGTTGTGTACATAAAATTATATTTGTTTTCTTGGAATCATATACTTGTGGTGGGGTTCATGGTAAGGAGGACAACCCATTTTAGGATTTTTTTAAATAAAAACAATTCCATTGCTTAGTGATAAACAGAAAAAGATCTGTAACAAATCCCACCATCGTAAAATACATATTTCTCGTTTATTTTTCACACTGCCTTCAGCTATTACATTAGCTAGTTTATCAGGGTCTCTGTTGTGATTTATTGTGATGCCACATAACCTCAACAGCAAATGAAAGTTTCCCACTGCCCTCATTCTGAGTGGGAGGGGTAAGAAACTACATCTAAATTGGCCAGTCTATTCTCCTTCATATGTTGTATGATGAACTGGGGCAGAACCTGAGTAGTGATAGGCATTTCAGTATGCATCTCATTAAATATAATACAGAATAAACTAATAACAAAATTTGCATGCGGGGCTACTTCTGAGTATGGTTGTGCATCATACTGAAAATCTTCATTGCATTCAAAATAATACAATACAGATTTCATTGTTCGGTCCGGTAGTTAAAGAACCAGGTTAGAAACCAGGAAACTGTGAGTTTTAATCCCGCTTTAATCATGGAAGCTGACTGGGTGATTTTGGACTAGTCACTCTCTCCCAGCCCAACCCACCTCACAGGGTTGTTTTGGGGAAGATGGGAGGAAGAAGGAGTATTAGATAAGTTTGCTGCCTTGAGTTATTTATTCAATAATAAAAGTGATATATATATATATATATATATAAATAGATAGATAGATAGATAGATAGATAGATAGATAGATAGATAGATAGATAGATAGATAGATAGATAGATAGATAAATAAATAAATAATAGCCATTTTCTACATTTAAGTACACCTGCAGATATATCCCATCGCATGTATTGTGAACAGAATAGAACAGATTAACAAAGTTGGGAGCGGTCTTCTAATCCAATCCCCTGCTCAAGCAGGACACCCTGAACCATTCCAGACAAATGACTGTCCAGCCTCTTCTTTAAAGCCTCCCATGATGGAGCACCCACAACTTCTGGAGGCAAGTCGTTCCACTGATAAGTGGAAATTTATCCTTAGTTCTAGGTTGCTTCTATCCTTCAATTAGTTTTCATCCATTTTTCTTGTATTATCTGCCTTGGCTCTGGACAATAGATTGGCATCCTCTTCTTTGCAGCATCCCCTCAAATATAGGAACACTGCTATCATGTCACCCCCTAGTCCTTCTTTTCACTAGTCTAGACATAGCCAATTCCTGTCTATCATGTATTTTAGGTGCAAAATTGAATGTTTACATTGTCCAACTACTCTACATTGATTATAATAAGGTGTACATGCAATATAATTCTAGCCACATCCTCTTTCAAGCTGATAGCTACATGTGATGCTCTAAACCAGCAAAGGTCAGCTCCTGACCATTGAGATGGGTTTTCTCTTCCTCCAAAGTCCACTGTTTGCAAATAGTCTTGAACTCTTTTCTTTTTTGCAAAAGGTGGTGGCATTGGGGGAGAGGAATGAAAACGTTTGTGACATGTGCCCCTTGATTGCCTTTTGTCCTATGGTCAACCATTTGAACTGCCCTTTTTTGAAGTCCATGTAAACATGAAAGAATATGTGTTCTGTACAATGCATTCATATTCAAAAGGAACAATAACTTCATCTCTTTTTTATGTATATATAATATGACTCATGGTAAAATTACCCCAGCTCTTAGATATGCGAAGGAAAATGGAAATGATACACACGTGGTTCTGGCAATTTAATGCTTTTAACTTGAGGGAAAAAAAATAGGAACTCAAATTGATATTCAGATGTTTCACAGGCTGCTGGCAGGAGCTGATGTAGCCTGCAGGATGGTAAACACCCTTTAGAAAAATATCATAGCTGCAGTGCTTCCATCCCCTCTTTGTTCTACACAACATACTCATCTTCCATGCTGTTAAAAGTGATTTGTCAGTAGAGAGAAGATATATGAAGTACCTTTGATGGCCATCGTTTTTCTGTAACTCTCCGCCTATTCACTCAAGGGTTTCCCCCCCTCACACACACACACTAATGATAAGATCACAATTTCTTTTCAGAACTAAAAGGGATATCTTCTCTGATGTAAGTTACATAACATGAAGTTAAATAGATTAATTTCCTCCAGAAGGAGCCATTTTATCAAAAGGGGCTTCTTGTCAGAACTGCCCATAGAAGACATGACATATTTGTTGCAGTTGGCAGCTTTAGGCAGGAAAAGGCGGTCAGACAGAAGCTATTCTAAATGTTTACATAATATATTCAGTCATATACTGTCCATATAGAGACATATAGGAACTGGTTAATGGAAATCTTTTATCTTATTTTTAATCATACTTTTAAGGTATTTTATAGATGGTCACCACTTATACAGTAATAATCATTTTATTTTCGGTACTGCATTTCCTTCTATTTTCACATGTGTGTGTGTGTGTATATATTATACACATACCCACCCACACACACCCACACACACATTAATTGTGAATGAATTGAGTGAATTTGCACTAAAACATGAATCCACACAGGTTTTGCACCCAACTCCATCTTTGACTCCCCCCCCCAGTTAGTTAGCAATGGTAGCAGTTGAAAGTTTAAGGTAAAAATTCCTTCTAGAAATCCTTAAATTTAATTTTCCTCTCAAAACGAATCCATTGAAAGGGATTATCCTGAACTATTCTCAAAAGTAACCCAAAATGATGAAATATAATTGAGTCATGCCATATAATGGGCACCTGAAACCCACAGAGGGCTGAGGGTAAGTGTGCCCTCAGTCAACCACCTTATAAGGTCAACCATAGCATTTCATTAAAATCAAAGAACTGATTCATGTCCCTGCAGTGAAAGAACATAATGATTCCACCCTGCGTCTTCTGGGAGAGGAGATAGAAAAGCTGAGAAGATAATAGAAAAAAAGATGGTTAAGTTGAGAGCAATCAGTCATAAGGCATACAGAAGCAGACTTCACTTTTGTTCATACTTTGAACTAAAAGCTTTTATAGGGGCATTCAATCTTCTTCTTTTCCCCCCCTTTTCTAGCTGGTTCCTATATTGTCCTGTCCAGTAATAGATCCTGGGAGGTAGGAGCATATCGGTTGAATTCCCTCCTGATCATCCTTAGAGCTCACCTATTATTGTGGGCTTAAATCCTGACATTGTTCAGCCCAGGAAGATCAAGTGCTACATTTAGAGAATTATATTCAGAAAGATACGGTCCCATTGGCTGATTCAAGTCTGATTCCTGATACTTAGCTAAACATACTTCACAGAGTTGCTGTAGGACACAACAAGGGGCACAAAACGTTACTAATAAATCAGTCCAGTAATACTGTAAATGGGTACAGCACAGGTTTGTGTTATATGCTTGTCCTCCTTGTGGGGGGAAAAAACCCTTCAATTCTATACTAAAATGTAAGAGACCCTCTTTTTCTTAGGAAACTGAATTATGCTGCAAATCTGGTGTCACAGCTTCAAGGAACACGTGCCTCTGAACTTGAAAATACAGAGAGTTAAAACTGGTTCATAGAAAACACACCTAAAATATATCAGAGTACCGTGTCTCATTTTTATTTTCCAAGACTTTGGTCCTATAAGAGACACAGCCTTAATTGTGAATTAAGTCCTTTTGAAAGAAAAACACACAACAGGCATTCTTGTATATGTTCCAAAGAGTTATATCAGGAGTGGGTTGTGAATCGTTTTGCTTCGCACACAGCAAAATCCAAAATGGCAATGCCCACAGAGACACAGAAGGAACCAGCTCCGTGACATCATCGCTGAGTTACTACCGGTTCTAAAGAACCGGTTAGAACTGGTAGGAACCCACCTGTGGCTCTTCCTCTCAGTTATATGTACAAGGGACACAGGGGTGGATTCTAACTTACTTTGCCATCGGTTTGCTTACTCCTGTGCCACGTGGGCGCACCTCGCAGGCGCGCACATATGCAGTGCAAGAAAATTACCAAAAAAAAGGCTAAAAACAAGATGGTGACACACACACAGTGCTGGAAACTCAGCTTCTCCACATGTGCAGAAGAAAATAAAGCCAGAAAAAATCCCCTCCCCAAAAAAATTCCCCCCAAAAAAGATGGCGGCGTCCACTGACCAGAACCGGCTCCATGACTTCACCAGCGACTTACTACCTACTCTATGGAACCAGTCCGAACCAGTAGAAACCCACCTCTGAAGGCACAGGAGAAAGAGAATGAGTTACTTTATTTCACTATGTATTACCTGATCAGCCTTTTTTTTCTTAAGTACCCATAGTTAAACAATGGACAGAGGAAGGCTAGACTAAATAATGAGGCGTTGAGGGGACTTATTAGATGAATCCTTATAAAGAATAATGATGGTGGTAGGGAAAGCCAGCTCTAGTTCTCCCTGAAGCAAAGCTTTTCGCTCTGGCTATCTTTTTCCAGCCTCATTTCTGTTTGGGAGAGAGGTGCAACTCATTCTTCATGGCTTCTCTTAGGAATTAGTGAAAGATTGGCAAGCTTCAAATCTATAACTTTCAAAACAGAGCAGATTGGAAATGAAGGGTTTTTTTTGCTGGCAATATTTATTTATTCATTTGATTGTTTATTTAACAGGCTTATATAGTCACCCATATTAAGAGCCAGAATCCTGGGCAACTCACAAAACTATAAAAATATCATACAAAAAAAACCAAAGACTTATTCCTAACATTCTCCCACACATTAATGTTCAGCCTCATTCTGTTCCAACACCTGGGGAAGAGTCAGCTGTTTACAGCCTTCCAGAAATCCAAAAGAGTGGGGGCCTGTCAGATCTCTAGGGGAAGAATATTTCACAGGTAGGGGCATCTGTGGAGAAGATTATTATTATTATTTATTAAATTTATATACCGCCCTTCTCTCGAAAGACTCAGGGCGGTGAACAGCCAGTAATAAA
>JANHFT010006087.1:537875-556957 GCA_032467955.1 Pseudoxenodon macrops | reverse complement strand
GGAGCTCATTCCAGAGGGTAGGGGCCCCCACAGAGAAGGCTCTTACCCTGGGGGTCACCAGCCGACACTGTCTAGCCAACAGCACCCTGATGAGGCCCTCTCTATGTGAGCGCACTGGTCGGTGGGAGGCTATTGGCGGAAGAAGGCGCCAGAAGATGCACTTCCTAGGTTGCATTAGATGAAAATATTTGAAGGAAGGGACCCGGAGCACATACTCTCTTTTGACTTGGGGCAATGAGCAGGTACCCTCAGGGAGAGATGGTTCTGCGAATTCCGCCGTGCCATTTAGAGGTGCAATTTAAAGTGATAATCGGTACCTTAAATTGTGCTCAAAAAACCCTTGGAAATCAATGCAGCTTATGTAGCATAATAATATGAGCACCCAGAGGTAGGTATAGTTTCAATATGGTCTTCAAGCGCAGCCCTAAATTGCATTAATCCAACCAAAATAACAGCAGATAAATTTCCAAATCAAATTGATCGAATGTTTTCCATGTTTTTATCGTTTTCCCAGCCTAGATCCCAAGCATTAATTATCTTTGCTTCCTAATTCATTTAGAAATCAGAGATGAGTTGTTTTTTTTAATGTGTATTGGATTGGTACTTTTACAGGAACTCAAAGTTCTGCGAGTCTACAGATGTGTTTACACCACAATTCACTATAATTTCCAGCTAGTAAGCTTATCCTGACTGTGATATTAAAAGTTATAACAATAATATATTTGGAAATCCTCACTTGGGAAATGAACTATCTACTACAACTCTAGAACCATTCTCACCATGATGAATAATGAAAGTAACTGAAAGATAAACATAGTACAATTCCCACCCCAGTTTTTCATCATATGTTTCTTCTACATAACTTAGAAATTATATGATATTATCTAAGCAAAATGGGGGGAAATGCTAGACAAGCTTCCAACACTGATAAGATTAGAAAGAGATTTAACCTTGCTGAAAGTTCCTCCCCTCCCTTCTTCTCCCCTTTCTTCTCCTTCCCTCCCCTTTCTTCCTCTCCTCTTCTCTCCGAAATAGTTTCCCCCCCCCCCGGTATTTTGTTTGCCTGCCTGAAGAAACATAGCATTCTCTGTGTCAACCTACTTGTCACGGTGCCATCTTTGACAGAAGATAGAATGAATCCGTCATTGTTTTAAGAGTTTCCATTTAGTGGGATCATTTGGCATGGTTTATGCTTCATTTTAAATAGGAGGACATGTATAACTAATGGCATTTTCCTAAGAGTGAAAATAATTCCTGAAACAATAGGGTTTCCTTTGCTTCTCCTGGACCCAGTTTTGCTGTCATCTTGTAATTTTTATTTTCCCTTTGAAAACATTTGACATATCTGGGAAATTGAGAGAATTTGGTCCAGTGGATGAGGCACTAGGTTAGCATCTAGGAGATTGTGAGTTCTGTCCTACCTTAGGCACAAAGTCAACTGGGTGATTTTGAGCCAGGCCCCTCCCTAAGCCCTAGGAATTTATTTATTTATTTAGCATATGGTGTTGTTATATTAGCTAGGAGACTACAGTGCTAATGCAGAGTAGTAGTTTGGCTGCTATTTACTTGTGGTATATCCTCACGTGCTTCCCAAGGTGTGCTGTAGGAGGGCAAGCTAGCTTCGCATCAAAAAGAAAGACAAGCAGCTCTTCCTGCAGCAGCATCCAAGGCCTTCTTCATCTATTGGAGTCACCTTGCAAACAGTTGTTGCAACCGGAAAGGTTCATAGCCGGCAGGAATCTGAACACCTGCATGAAGCACCAGCTCCCCACTGAAGTGGTATCCATTTATCAACTTGCATAGAATATGCTTTCAAATTGCTAGGTGGGCAGAAAGTGAGACTAGTGATGGGAGCTCACCCCACCATGCAGTACTAGGGCTAAAACTGCTGGAGAAAAGACCATCTCCAGCATCATTAAGCTTCCATGCCTCCAGGAATAAGGCAATGGCAAAACATTTCTGAAACCTTGTCCAGAAAACTGCAAGCAGTTGGCCAAGTGGCCAAGAGTCAACATTGATTCAAAGGTATACAAACAAAAAAATAGAAGTTCAAGAATTGGGCATTAAATGTAGTTGTTGGCGTAGGAATCCAAAGTCCATATAAGAAAAAGCAGGAAGTTTCCAAAATATTTGGCTTAGCAAATTTTAAGTTGAGGGAAGAATATTATCTAAATCTTAGGACCTTAAAAAGGCTAAAGTCAATCAATTCAGGTTCTAACATTCTAAAGAAGAGCTGTGGTGGCGCAGTAGTTAGAGTGCAGTATTGCAGGCTTATTCTGCTGAGTGCCAGACCTCGATTCCCACTGGCTCAAGGTTGACTCAGCCTTCCATCCTTCCGAGGTTAGTACAACGAGGATCCAGATTGTTGGGGGCAATATGCTGTCTCTGTAAACCACATAAAGAGGGCTGTAAAACACTGTGAAGTAGCATACAATAAGTCTAAGTGCTATTGTTGTTGCTAAAATTTGAGTATATAGCATTTTGTTTTTTATTTTATCATTTTGTTTAGGTTGCAGGGTGTATTATTCCTGTAAGAATGTGCCAAGCTTACTTTGCACTTAAGAAATGGTTTGTCAAAAGAGGGGTGTGCCTTTTCCCCCCTTTCCTAACTTTAGCCCCCTTTCACATCTATTTAATTTTGTAAATAAACACCCTGATGTGTGCTGTACAAATATTGTCACTGAATTACTGCCTGTTTGTTCAACTCATTACAGAAACCCATGATAAGCTTTTTAATTACAAAATTAGCTTCACCAAATCAATTCGTTTAATTTAGTTAATTTAACGAAGTGAAAAAGTATAAAGGGGGAATAACTACCTCCCCCTGCATAGATCCCAGTGTACAACAGTACAATGAGGGAATGTATGGAATTGTGATTTGACTTGGGGCAAGTCAAGATTCCTCCTGTGTACATCAGAAATATACTGTAGGTGGTACTGAATATGCAGGCTTTTTATACCCAGTCTAATTGATTTGATTAATACCTTTTCTTTTCACTCGAATGCATACTCAGAGTGACTAACACATTAAAAACAATCAAAAATTAAAATCCCTAGCAGTTAAAAACCTACATTAAAATTAATATTGCATTTGATTTACAAGTATAAGCCTGCTGAAAGAGATGCATCTTTATAGGTTTTCTAAACACCAAGAGACCTGGAATCAAACTGCAACTCCCTAGGGAATGGTTTATGTAGGCTGAGATTAAAGCACTTTCCCAAATGCCAAATAAGTAAGCTTGTGATTTTCATAAGGGGCTGCTTCTGCAAATCTGAATGCCTTCACAGGTTCATCATCAAGGAGTAAAATATTAATACAAACATTTTAATTGGAATCCAGTAAGCAATTGGCAAAACTGCAGCTCTTTCCATATGGGCATCATTTCTATACTTTGTAGTAGTTATTATTCTAGCTATTTTATATACTACCAGTTACAATTTTTGGATATTCCAAGCAGAGAATATATTGAGTCAAGCACAGTAGGTTAAAGTAAGATATAATTAATATGTGAATTAAATTTCATAGGGGTACCAGACATTTTAGCAGAAATTCCTGAATACCACAACTGTTTCTTACAGCTGTGAATCATGAAGCAGATTCAGAGGCAGTACAACCTTATCTCAAAAAGGCTGAATCTCTAGTTTCTTCTTTATTAACAGTTAAACAGCATCCATTCAGGAATCGCTTGCTCATGTTTTGTTGCGTTGTTGATGAAGTGCTGTGGTTTATGTGTTTTCTTTCTCAGCCCAGACTTTTTTTTTTATTTGCAGAATTAGCCTATTGATACTCTGGATTTTCTTTTCCCCCCTTCTTCTTTTCTCTCCTTAATTTACATTTGAATCTGAAATGCTAGAATTCAGAAGTAGGTCAGGAAGAAAGTCTAAAGGCCATCTAGTCTTACGATTTTACATATTAAAATAAAGCTTTACCAACATTTTGGATCTCTTACCTCATGACAGGAAAAATAGAATAGAAAGGCAGAGAAAGATAGCAGGACTTCTAACAGTGTTGAGAGGAAAGATTTCCAAATTATTTCTGTTCTTTCAATATAAGTGAATTTAAATCAAGTTTCCATTTTAACTTCTGTGACAAAGAACAGAAACAAAACATGATTTCTTCAAAATTACATCTGGAATTTGCCTTTCAGTTCTGATATGTTGACTCTTACATTCTACTGTTTCCTAGTAGAAATAAATGGTCCATTCAAACAGTCAGCCAGGGCATATTGAAATATGTGTGACATCATAACTAGAAAATATTTAGGAAGATAAGTATGGCAACTAAAGTCTAGAATGGTATCCAGATTTAAATAATCATTAATTATGGATTAGAATGTCCTTCAATCAAATTCAATTCTTAGTGATGACATGGACATAACCATGTTGTTTTCTCCTGGCAATAAAATAAAAATAGTTTGCTATTGCCTTCTGGATTTTTTTTAAACATCGATATACTCCACAGCCCTACTAGTCATTGGAAATCACCTATTCAATTACTGTCATCCACTGAGACACACTTTTATACAAGTACCGTTTAGTGCTAAATGGTATCAATATCAACATCTGTTTTTCTGCATATCTACTTAGATAATATTACCATCAGTAAATATTACTTCTAATTTATCTTTCATAACTCTTCAAAGAAGAACTTTCTAAGGAAATGTCTTCTGGTATCTTATGCTGCATGCTGGTGTGCATGAAATGTGAGAAATATCTAGAATCCATGACTTTCCTTTTATTTCATGTTCCAAAACCTTTAGTGTATACTAACTTTAGTATATAATAGTACATACCTCGGCCAATCACTGACTATATCAGAAATAGAAATAGAGTTTATTCATGGATATATGTACACAGATAAGGTTCATATGAAATTTGAGAAGGCAATGTTTTTGTCCTGCTGAATTGTTAATGAAATTAATCAATCCATCCATCAATGTGAACCATTGGGCTCATTCTGTGTGTATTGTAGTCTACATAGCAGAATAAAGTATGAAAGCCATGTAGAGTTTTATTATCTTTTATCTTTCTGCCAAAGATGGGGAAAGACATGCAGAACCTACTTGCTAATAACTAGGTATTATAGACAAGACAGTGTTCAAATCTGAAAAGCAAACATAATATGCCCTTTGTTATGTGGCAAAAAGAAACATGTTTTAATGTGAAATTTGCAGGATGTTAAACACAATTCTCTATCACATGTCTATCTATTGCTGTGTGATCCACACACTACGCTAAAGTTAGCAGAAAATTTCCTTCTTTTAAAGAAGGAAGAACAGTGATGGTCCCTCAGTCCCTCAATCTTTCGCTCACTTTGTTCTCATCTGTGCTTTCTTATATAATCTTTATCATCTTTTTTATTATTATCCTGATTAGTGATCCATGCCTTATATCCAGGGGTGGATTCTAATTTACCTTGTCGGCGGTTCGCTGTCTCCCGCGCTGCATGGGTGTGCCTTGCACACGTGCGAGAGCACCCTGTGCGTGCACGCATGCGCAGTAGAAAAAAGCCCCAAAAATTTCCCAAAAAAGAGGCCAAAAACAAGATGGCAACGCATGTGCAGTGCCGGAAATTCGGTTTCTGCGCATGTGCAGAAGAAAAAAAATTAAAAAATTATTTCCCCCCAAAAAAGGACGAAAACAAGATGGCGACAGTGCCGGAAACTTGGCTTCTGCGTATGCGCAGAAGAAGAAGAAATCCGGGGGGGGGGGAATTTTCCCCAAAAAAAAAATCTCAAAAAAGGATATTGGCGCCCATGGAGCAACAAAACCGACTCCGTGACGTCACCAGCGGCCTACTACCTACTTGGTAGAACCGGTCCGAACCGGTAGGAACCCACCTCTGCTTATATCCATGTTAGGTTAGCATTGTCATGAATGTTCTGATTATTGCTTTTCAACATGATATTTTAAAATAATGTACAAATGATTATTTCAGATCACGAAGGAGATATCTGAATTATCATTTATAGCAGTCAAAATGCTTTATTTCCAAAATAGTTGCAGTCTGTATTTCTTTCATAGCCCTCATTTGCATTTCAACTTTTTATATTATTTTTATGTACAATCATTTATCTGAAATGGTACAGCAAGGGGTTGAACTAGAAGACCTCCAAGTTTCCTTCCAACTCTATTATTCTATGTTCTATGTACCCTTATTGCAATAGTGGCTCCTCTTCACCTTTGTGGGAATGCTGCTCAGTTAATGTTTAAGCAAATTTTTAAAAAAATAAATCCAAACAAATACAGTAACATCAAGAGATTTAGTGCGACCCATATTGCCACCGAAAGAAAAGAAAGAATAGGAAATAATTTAATGAAAAAGTAAATGCAATGTAAAATGAATTGAAACCTTAAAATGGGTAAAAAGGGAAAAGAGAGTCTTCTTGTATCATGGCAGAACTGATTATGAATGGACTATTAGTAATTATTTTTTTAAAAACAGTAAAAGCATCTACTCCAAATTTACATCAGTTGCATGGTAAGATTGTGTCAAAACTAACTTGTCTATGAATGTGCTAGTGGAAGCTAAAGGTTTCGATTTACATAATTTAATAGGCTGGAATAAATATCTAACGATAGATCATCATGTGTGTACTTATATATATATATATATACTGTATATAAATGTGACCACTATGTAACAAAGCAATTGTAGAGTGGAGAAAAGAATTATATTAATTTTAAAAATGGAATATGCTGGAAATTAAAATGGGTCTCCATAGGCAACCAATTACCTTGTTCTTGATAAGCCATCACACTGGCTGCATCTTCAATTGTCCTTTGCAGAGGATCCTGTACAATAACAGAAATAGTTGGGTTACATTATGAGGTACGAAATAGAGACTTACACTTACACTAACAACAGTTATCACACTGTTCCTGATAATTAGAACTGAACTGTGGTCCTTTCCAGGGGTAGGTTCTACTTACTTCCCTACCAGTTCGGAGTTACACCAGAAGTGCACATTTTGCATGTGTGCACGAGCATAGTGAACACACCCTCATCACTTCTGGGTTAAAACCCTCTGTGCATCCACATTCGGCTGATTTGAGGCTGGAGCACTGATTTTGAGCTGGCGGATCGGTTTGGGGGCATGTCTAGCTGGCTGACGCTGGTGGTTCGGCGAGCGGGTGTGTGTGTGAATTCTCACTACCGGTTTTAGCAAACTGGTCAGAACCAGCAGGAACCCACCTCTGGGCCTTTTCCTCCCTTGCATCACAGCGAAATACACTTATCTCTGGGTGATACCTGCATTTTGCAATGGTCTCATGTTACTGACTGTATGTCAGCTTATTCCATGTGCAAGAGAGCCTTAAGGTCTGGTTAGATGTACCAATGTTAATACTGTATGTTGTTTCCCCTTTAATCCAACAGCAATCTGCATCAGTTTCACCTTTGTAAAAGATACTATACTTTGCCATCCTTGCTGGCAGTGATTCAGTCAAGTAACCCATAGGAAGTAAGATGACCCTACAGCTCAATGTTTACTATAGGCCCGTGATGGTGAACCTACAGCACGTGTGCCAGAGGTGGCACACAGCCATTTCTGTGCGCATGCGGGCTGTTGCCACCTGTTTTTTGGGTTTCCAGTGTGCATATTTGCACATTGGCCAGCTGGTCTTTGTGCACGCTGGAGCGCCAAAAACTCGAAGACCAGCTGGGCAGTTAGTTTGCACACACTGGAAACCTAAGACCAGGTGGTCTTTGGGTTTCTGGCGCTCCGGCACACATATGTGCATGCGTGCATGTGCATGTTCCAGTTTGGACATTCGGTGCTGTCATTGCTATAGGCTACTATGTACTGACAACCTCATGTTGATCAATATACTCTCCTCCGCTCCACCACTATTATTTGAATATGAGTTTTTGCTTGAGAGGGAGGATGAGGGTACTGCTTCTAGCTAATTTTGTACCTGGTAGGTTCCCATAGTTTTCTTTATAGCTGATAAGGCAGCTGATTAGTAAAGCAGAGGGACCTTGTTTGCTTTCTCATATGGTTTCCAACTCAGTGATCCTCCCTTGGAAGGATTTTTAAAAAAAGATGGCTGAACTTGCAATGCTGTGACTGGCAAATGATCTCTCACTAATTGGTAACATTCAGAAAGGAAGAATATAGAGAATATATCAATGAATTTTCTTGATATGGCCTGGACAAACAGAATACTATTTTCTAGTGGCAAGTAAATCAGAGGCAGGAAAAGGACCAACAGTGAGGAGACCAAATTTTATGTTACTTTCTGTTGGTGGGTGGATGGATGGACAACACTTAAACAGAAGTACTAGATGTTCTGTATCAATTATCTTGTCTGACATAGCCTGAATAAGGAGATCTCTCATGCAGGTTCAGAAGTACCGGTAAGAAGCAAAGGGGAAAAAACAGAAATAACTTGTAGATTTGTCATCTTTTCTAAAAAGTTATACTGGTTTTGCTTTTGCTTTTTTTTTTTTTTTGCATTAGTGACATGCCAAAAGTGGAATGTTTAGGACCACACTTATAACATGTTATGCAAGATTCAGCTATGTGAAAAATTCTGTTATGACTGAAGTGATAGGTCAAGGAGTTCATCTTAATTATTTGGCTTATGAAAGACTGAGAAATTGAGATCCTCCTTAAATTTTCATCAGAATATTGTTTTCTGACAGTTTTGTCTTGGTAATGAGCCATTTTTTCTATATTAGCCAGATTCCCTCCATTAATTGGTTGGCTCACATAATCTTTACAGCAATCTGAACATATCTTTGAATATTTCTATCTTCTCCAGACCATTTTTTTTTAAAAGAGCAGGGGGAAGTACTAGGAGGGTTTTTGTCATGTTCCCATTGCACCCATTCCTTGACTAGAAAATTCTATTCATGCTCATTTATACCATAATGCACTCTATATGGGATTGTTCTTAAAGAGTTTCCACAAGCTTCCGATGGTACAAAATGCAGCAATGGGACACTTATGTTTGCTCCTAGATTGACACTTGTTATAAACTTCTGCTCTGTAAGCTGCAATAGTTGCCACTTTGCTTCCAGGTCCAATTCAACATGCTGATTTTTTTGACCATATAGGTGACCCAAAACTCTTCTAGCTTTCATGAAATAAATTCAATCAGTACTGTCCCAGGGTCTCTTTAGTTTCTATTTAGGCGATTAATGTATTGTTTAGGATTGTTCACTTTTTAATTCTATTTTGAATTATTTTACATCACCTGTAGGGATTGGGTGGCTGATAAATATGGCTAAATAAATACAATAAGCCAAGTGAGATCTGCTCAATACCTAGATTGAAAATTGTCCAGATATCCCTAGAGTATAGACAAGGAGATAAATAAAACTTTTCAATACAACCAGAATGTGTCTGGTCTTTTTAAAATCATATAGATTAATTCATTGGTTCTGCTTCTCCATGCATTTAATTTTAATAAATGTTCTGCCATTGTGAAAAGGAGAGGAAAAAATCCTCTATCCACATTTTTTATAAGCAGTTATGTTTTTATACTCCTTTTTTCTCTGAAATTAAAAGGCTGAACTTGTTCCCTAAGGATTTTGTGTGTCATTTTATGGCCCTTTCTCTGTTCTATAGAATGCTATTTTTAAAATGTGGCAACCAGAACTATACACAATAGTTTGCATATGATTTCTCATAAATTTATATAAGGACATTAAGATAATGGTCATTTTATTTTTAGTTCTCTTCTTAATGATTCCAGGGATGGAATTTGTCTTTTTAAAATAGCTCATACACATCATTTTCATTGAGCATGTCTGTAAAATATTTTCCTGATCAGTCATTGCAACAGATCCCAGGACTGTATACATAAGATTTTGTTAAGTCTGTGTCCATGAGTGTTGTTTAGTACCAGCTTTTAGAAACTTTCTTTTACTTTAGTACCCTGAACAATTTGGTATGAACACCACCTCACTCCTCCTTTTATTCCAGATTAGTTACAAAGTCCTGATCTTAATACTAATTCTTGAAGAATATTTTGAAATAATCATACTGAACCACTATCTCTGTAGTCAATTCAGCACAAATATTACAATATAAACCAATAAGGCTGTGATTATTGTATCTGGTATCTTACAGAATGAAAATTAGGGTGGACATAATAGTCCCAATATGATACAAGTAATCTTTATAGCTACTAGCCTCAGGTTAAACACATACCAGCATACCATAGATAACCATAGCAAGCAACTGGAACAAACTGTGTCACTAGAACACACAAAGCATCCTGACAACCACCATCAAGACTACATTCCTAGACAAGTAGGCTCAGTCTCCAAGTTGAAACAATGCTAAAATCTGTCCATATGTTATAAAATTAAGGACCTTTCATTGTTCCAATCTTTGTAAACATCAATATATCGTAGCATTTGAATATATTTTCCCAGGAGTTTATTTCTGGTGTACCAAGTGCTAGTTCTGCTATATATATATTGACTATTCCTTTACTGTTGATGATTCTTAGCCTAGTTGTTCTACCTGTTGTCATTAATTTGGTTCTCTTGATATTCAATTTTAGTCCCAGTTTTTCACTGTGCTTCTTGACTTTGAGTACTAGACCTTGCAGATTCTTTTTATTTTTGACTATTACAGTAGTGTCATCAGCATAGTATAATTTATTGATGGTTCTTCATGGAAGTTATAAAACCACGATACCTTCTTCCAATCTAGCTTTTCTTATTTTCCCCCTTTTTGGCAACACATACTTTACGTGCCCCACTCAAGATTTCACTATCAAACTTTTGTAGGAGTTGTTAATGAAAAGTTGTCAGGCATTGGAATGTAGGTAGGGCATCTGAAATTACACTTAATTACAGTGTGTGTGTGTGTGTATGTTTGTCTACACTGTACACCATTCTCTCCTACATTGCTTTTCCCAGCTGTGCTTCAATAAGCAAAACTACAATTTATTGCTAACTTTAGTGAGATAGAATTCTCTCCATTGCTTAATCTAAGTTAGGTTTGGAAGAAAGCTACAGGAAATCGGTCTCAGCTGGGGGTTGCTCACTTGTGCAATTTCACAGCAGTGACAGAAAACATGTGGGGGGAAGTGAAAGACAATTTATGAGTGAGCCTTACTCTTTTTCCCAGATGTCTCCATAACCTGTGTTGCAGTATGTGGTCTAAATGTGCCTGAATTCCCATAAGCAATTGGAAAAACAAGCATCATTCATGTTTACCAGATGTTTGTTTCTTATAAAGGCACATTTTGGGTCACCTTTCAAATTAGTAAATCGAACACACAAAAGACAAGTTGTTAGCAGCTTTTTCATCAGGAAAAAAGAAAAGATCACTTCATTAGAACCCTTAACATATGGAGCATAATTTGGTATGGCAGCTATCAAACAGGAAATCCTTTGCATGATTGTTGCCCATGATAATATAAACTATGTCTGTAAAACTGCCAGAGGAGAATTTTTTTACTGCATTTTTGAATCATCTCAAATTCTTTGTTCTATTTTAATTTTACTATTTTGCCTTTGGGCCAATTAAAGCCAAATTCATTTTCATGGAATATATTTCCTAATCACTCTAGTGAAATAGGTTTTTGTGCAGAGGAAAAAGATATTTTAATCTTTACATACAGACAAACACACATTCACCACTGGCCTATATCGATTGATTATGTGCCATTGTACCGATGTTGATATTCAGTAACCACAGACAGGTTTTCTCCATGAAGATCTGTCCTAACCTGTTCCTTTCGGCTTTCCAATGATTCAATGTAAAGGGCATAGGGAATGGCCTGGAAGAACAGGGAGAAGAGCCACTACTAATACAGTGATCAGATAAGCAGGCTTGAGCCCAGGCCAAGCAAATAACTTGAAAAAGGTTATTTTTTTCCCTACTACTTCTATTAAAATAGAGGGAGGAAGCATATTCAGCTTTGCAAGATTCTTTTCTTCTAGCTGTAATAAAAAGTGTCAAACTACATGGCATTGGCTTCTTAGTCTGGGTTTACATCTGACCTATAAATGAGTATTTAAAAATATCCAGTCCACCACTACAGTGCTTCCAACTGCTTGGACACACATAGAATAGCAACTGCAAGGTTTATATATCATTTCCTCTTTTCTCTTTTTATTACTTGGTAATCTCTTTTTTGCTGGTGCATATTTGGTTGCTTGCTACATGACAATATCTCAATGATGTGGAAGTGTGTTCAGGTCATGGCCATACCAAGTGCTGAATTTACTATGAAACTTATAGTGGGAATATTTTAGACATCTGGTTAAAACACAGTAAGCTTGGGATAAATCCTGGCGGGCCCATATCTAAGTATGTGTAGCTCTGGCCTATCAGTAACACAAAATCGATTGGCCCACCTAATAAGAGCTCTGAAAAGAGCTTCTAAGGCCTGCAAGATAACAAAGACCCTGTCTCATCCCAAAAAGATAGTCTGCAGTTCTTCTCATAGTTCTTTAATTAGTTTGTCCCAAATAACCCTCCTTCAAGCACCTTATCTGTAGTCTTTCTGAATATGCATGAGACTTTAAAAGAATGTAAGGTGTGAATCACACTGAAGTTGTCCCACCCACTCACTCCACAGCATCAGGTTTCTCCTAAGTGTGAAGTGAGAGCGCTTTTTTAAAATTAGAAGGCATGTCATCCAAATGTTTTATCAACCCTCAGAGGAAAATAAATAAATAAACTCTCAAGATGCGGGGGCTTGTTTAACAAATGCTGTCCTTTATTTGTTTTGTCTTCACACTTAAAATGTTACAAGTATTTCTTCACATATGATAACTACATTCCATTCCTTCCTCCTCAATGTAGTCATTGTTACAAGTGTCAAAATAATCCTAAAACTTCTAAAACCTCGGTCCTTCTTTCTCCAGACCTAATCTACAGTCTTTTTTTCTGGTAGACAAATATTTTGGAACAGCACCAATTCATGCATGCAATTAATTTTCAACCAAGAGCAAAATGTGAGTGTGTGTTTAATCTTTTTCTGTCTTTTTGTTTTCTGATAACGCACTTGCTTTGATAATCTTGGTACTGCAAAGTTAGTAATCTTGCTGAATAATAAGAGGTAATACATTTAAAACACAACCCAATGGTCCTTATTTTGTATTCTCTCAAATATTCTTCCTGTAAATTTTCGTGGTATTGTTGGAAGAAATATCCATCTGGTTTCATTTCCAAGTGGGGAGAAAGACACTGGAAAACATGGAGGCTGATTGGAAAGATGGTTTATTGATGGACACAACCACATGGGTTTTAGGTCCTGGACAACTGACCACACAAAGTTGAGAGAGAGCGGTATTTATACTCTCTCTTGGGCCTTGCCCTTGAGCTTCCTTTTCCTATGCAAGAAATGTATTCTATTGGTTGTCAGACTCCCAGGGGGCTATGCAGGGCTCATAGCTAACTTTTTAGGTTGTCTGATTTAAGTTTGGTTGAACCTTGCTTTCTAATATAATGTCCCAAGTGATTTCGCAATATAGAGAGCCCTGCTACTAAAGGGGTAGAGGACTCATCTTATTATGTCCTGGAGGGTCATGTCTTAACCCCATCAGCCTGGAGCTGAAGGTCTAATTGTCTTGTAGATAGGCTAGCCCAGTCTTAATGTGCACCACATATCTGCTGGGGCCAGGGATCTGCAGAGAGTTGCTCTTTGTGTTTAAAAACATGTTTCTCCTTTTCTCATCCAGGGAAATGTAATATTCTGCCTTTTTAATATTCCCTAGAATAATTCATTCTTCTAGGAGAGGGATGGGTGCTAACTTTCTATAGTATCTTATATACTACCTTGGTAACATTTAAATTGTTTTCATGACCAATATCATAGAACAAATGTCATAAAAACATATTTTACAGTGGGAAAAGAGGAAGAAAAAGTGAGACTGCTAGGACATGTATCCACAGATCACCTTACTCTTTGTACATTGATGGTATAAAACTACACCAAACATTTATCATGTTTTATTTATCAAATTTATTTGCCATCTATCTCACAGTTCAAGCAACTGTCAGCCGCTTATCTAAATAGGTCTGCATAGTGTCTCTTTTCTATAGCCATGTGTCCATGTGGAATCTGGAAAATACTTTATTTGCTATTTATTGACCATACTACAGAGAGGCATCCAATATATTGGATTACAGGATTCCCACCAACATAGTTGGGAAAGGCTGACCACTTAAAATCATAGTTTGTTTCCCCCAGCTATAAGTTGCTCTTTATAGTAGTTGGCTGGTAGAAAGGAAAATATATGGCAATATATTCCAGTAATTTTTAAATACTGGCATTCACTTTCCTTTTATGAATAGTTTAATCTATGACAGACCAATTAATCCCCCAAACAGTTTAAGAAAACAACCCAGTAACAGCAAATCTGGAACTTAGATTTCTTTTTCTTGGAATGATATAGCTTGCAAAAATCAAAGCAGCGATTGTGTGGAGATACAAACTTCCGTCCTCCTGCATCGTGAATATTGAAAAATATCAAGTTAGAAACCACTTGAAAATGATGATCTTTTCCTGTCAAATAATAATAAAATATATAGTCATGTTTGATGATGATGATGATGATTTATAATAATTAGGCTTATATCATCCAGTACTTTCCCCCAATATCATAGTTGCAAGTGATTTAGCTCTAACAACAACCTCTCTTTCTTTTCAGTTTATCTTCCTTCCCATGGAATTTGTAAATGCAGAGATTGCCAACATTCAGCTATAAACAGTAATAAATTGTAACTATTTCAAGACAATGCATGATTATTTACACCAACTCTACCATTACATACATTACTTTCAGTGAAAATTGCTTTAAGTCTATAAACTAAACTAAACTAAACTAAACTAAACTAAACTAAACTAAACTAAAAACTAAAGATTTCTTTAGCAATATTTTCATTTGGGTTCTAAAATCCTCGAAGGCAAAATGGTGAGATTTGCCCACTTCCAGGGGATGTTTCCTGCAGACGTGAAGTAGACCAGTCTTGCAATAATCTCCCTGCTGAGAAGCCTATCAGAAACCCATTGATTTCAGCTATGTGTCACACAGAGCTCATTACAGCAAAGGCCTCTGGATTCTGGAATAAATAGATCATAAAACCCGTCAGAAATAGGATTTTTTTTCCTTATTCATTTTCTGCAAAATAGCATCACGCCCAGCTTCCCTCTGTACCCCATGTTCTTTGTATTTTCCTGAATTTTTAGTTCCAGAATGTAGATCAAAAACATATGTCAAAATCTTGGGGTTGCTTGTCACCTAACCATAGGTTGTTTCTCTTTGCAGAGCTCCATTTAAAACAGGCCAGTGGGAGGTTGTGCAGATTTCAGTGAGACCATTCTGTGGATGAGAGAGCTAATTTGTCACTATTTGCTAAAATCTGGAACCTGGGAAAAGCACCTTTGACCTAACCTTAGTCCCAAACAATGTTTTGCTATCTAGTTTCTCAGTGCAGCATCAGGGTGGGATCATTAGGAATAGAGAATCACTGTGGTCCATGGAAATATCAAGATCCTTTCAAATCAAAGCAGTCGATGAAAACAAAAGAAAGTAGGATTTTATGTTTTTATTTCATTTTAATATCAATTTGACACCTTGCCTTCTAACAGCATTCTTGTTACATATACATAAAGGAGCTCAGGAGTTTTCACTCTGGTCCGGGAAATTAGCAGAATTTACATATCCGCCACTCGTTGGTCCATTTGAGCATCGGGAAATATAAGACACTGTCAGTGGCTGCCTGGGGTGATGAAGCCCTTTAAAAGAGGACACCATTAGCCAAGTGGCAGGTTTTTTCAATCATGGTTTTCTCTGAATAAAAGTGCTGAAGTTACTTCTGGCATCCTGCCTCTTCCTTCTAACCCATACTTAACACTAGTAACAAAGGTGGGATCTCGAAGAGAACAAAGGACAGCAACCAGACAAAGAACTGTGGCATCAGTGGCATCAGTGGCCATCTTCTCAAATGAAGGGAACATTGCATCAGCCAATTGAAGATGACCACACATGCTCCACCAGCACCCACACCCTTTGATCCAAATATCGAAGAATGGAACCTCCTGTATGGGTCATTTTCGAATGTTCCTTGAGACCAATAATTACCAAGGTCTAACAGACAATAGGAAAAGAGCACTTTTTCTAAGCTATTGTGGACCAAGAATCTATAAGACGGCCAAATCACTGGCAGCTCCAATGGACATAGCAACTATAATGTGGACAACTCTCCAAAATATACTAAAGGAACATTACACACCATCAGCATCACCAATGGGGGTGATGCTGATGGTGTGTAATGTGGTACAAACAAATTCTACCACAGATTAGACGATAAATGATTTTGTTGCAAAATTAAGAGAACTCACATCCAAATGTGAATTCATAAACCCAGAAGAGATGATGAAAGACCAGATAATCTTAGGAATTTACCACCACCACCACCACCCAAAAAAAAGCCTGCTAATAAGAAGGGGAGCAACTTTTCAAAGATGTCCTAGAAGTAGCTCGGGCAGCAGAATCGTCCGACAAATCTGCAGCCAACATACAAAAGGCAAGCAGTGTCCATCTCACACAAAGGACATTTGATGGACAACAAGAGTACTCTGAAACAGATGGAAATATGGACAGAGAGGATGAAGTGTATCGCATACAGTCTGAAAAAAAGGTAGGCTATAGAGAGACTAAGCTAAGACCTTTCCGCTGTGCTGGCTATATGGGAGATCATACCAGATTGGCATGTAAATTTAAAGAGGCATCTGCTGAAGGTGCCAATGGAAGGGACATATAGCAGAGCCTTGCTGATCCACACAGCCTATTCCCTTCCAACTGAAGCAATCAGTCTCCCCAATGAGACCTATTGCCCCAAGATTTGGGATTCCAGAAGAATAGGCAAAGCGAGAAACAATACCCAGAAGCTATGGGAATCCACCAGACAACCGTGGGGCATTCTGATGCATTTGATGCAGAAAAATTCCATATCACCCTCCAGATTGAGGAATCCCCTTGTACCGTGGAGCTGGACACGGGCTCATTCTTCACCACCGTGTCCTAGCAGACCATCAAGGGACTTATCCCAACAATAGAAAAAATCCAACTGCAGCCCCAGCGAATCACATTGAATGACCTCCAAGGGAAGCATATTCCAGTGTTGGGGGAGTGACAGTGCAAGTAAAATTTAAATAATTATGTGGACCATTGAAGCTGACCATCATGGATAGCAATTGATCCAGTCTGCTGGGCATAGAATGGTTCGGACCCCTGGGTTTTAAGGTAACTGGCATCAATTCCATCCACAGAGATGCATGGAATTGCTGGCCAAGTTTGGAGACGTGTTCAACGGAAGCTTAGGCAGGTATAAAGGAAAACCTATATCCTTTCATCTAAATCCCAATATTATGCCTGTCTGTCTTAAGCCACGAAGGGCTCCTTTTGCTCTCCAGCTCAAAATAGATGTGCAATTAGATTAGCTAATTGCTCAAGGAATGTTGGAACCGATTGACCACACTAAGTGGGAGACCCCAATAGTCACCCCCATTAAACTGAACAGGTAAATCCGCATCTGCGCAGACTCCAAATGCACCCTAAATAAAGCCCTACAGCAGAGTGCCTACCCGATACCGGTCGCTCAACATCTACTGCATTCATTAGGAAAAGGCGAAATATTTGCTAAACTAGATGTAGCACAAGCCTATCAGCAATTGCCAGTAGATGACACTACTACGGAAGCACAAACCATCATAACACACTGTGGGGCATTTAAGTGCCATAACCTGCAATTTGGGGTAAGTGTGGCACCTGGGCTGCTTCAGAGTACGATGGAGCACTTACTACAGGGCATTCTAGAGGTAGTCCCTTATTTTGATGATGTCCTTGTATATTGCATTTATTTTAAAATTACAAACTTTCTGAGCATAGCTCAGATTACTAGTAAAAAAATAGTGAAGCAATTTTTAAACTACATCTTATTCTATTTATTTAAGGAAATCATCCTACTGAATTATTAAGAATATACTTGTAAAAAAATAACATACATTTGATGTGTAGGGTTGCTTTTAATATAGTGAAACTTAATTTCAGCTTGTGAAGTTGAGAAAATTCAGCACAAATGAGAAATCTGATCTTAAAATAACTATGGGAAATGATTCTTTATGCAGATTTTTAACATCTTCTTTAAAAAGACTTTTAAATATTGTACTCTATTCTTATTCTAAAAGGAGAATTGAGGAATAGGTTAAGAATAAGTTCAAGATTTAGAAACACATCACATCAATTATAAGATGAAGATTGAATAGTATGAGACTAATTATTATTATACAGGAGGCACAGCAGCATAATGCAAATTAGTAGTGTTTGAATGTACTGTTTGCTGGATTTTTCCTGTCTCCCAAATCTATCTATAATATTGTACAATTGGAATGTTTCCATGCTGCATTTATGGAAAGCCCTTCCAAGTTATTTAATTTATTTTACCATGCCTTTATTATTTTTATAAATAACTCAAGGTAGCAAATAAACCCGATACTTCTTCCTCCTATTTCCCCCACAAAAGTCACCCCGTGAGGCGAGAGAGATTGACTGGTTAAGTAAATGACTGACTGGTCCAAAGTTGCTCAACTTATTTACATGCCTAAGGTAGGACTATAACTCATAGTCTCCAGTTTTTAGCCATGTGTCTTAACCACTACACCATACTGGCTTCAATTTAATATGCAGGTTATTCGTGTTCACATTTATAAAGAAAACAAATTGCTTTTCAGTATTTACAGTGCAGACCATTTACATGGTTGCCCTTTTTTTCACCTGTTCTTCTCTGATTCTTTCAACCATGCTTTTCATCCCAGTCTTATAACTTTCTGATTGTCTAGGTCAGGGGTCGGCAACCTGTGGCTCTGGAGCCACATGCAGCTCTTTGGGCCCTCTGCCGTGGCTCCCTGTCCCATCATTGGTTGGCCCCACCCCTCACCCTTCACCCCTTTTATTTCTTTTTGGAAATCAAGGCTGAGGAACGATTGCCGGCCGCAGCGGATGCTTCTCTTCGGGCAACTCTCCTCCTCCCCTCGCAATCACCTGGCTGGCTGTGGCTGAGCCAGGAGCATGTGCATGCGTGGCGAGACCCTCTTCAAGTGAG